>PITA01027229.1:8279-21402 GCA_004023965.1 Spilogale gracilis | reverse complement strand
TCAGGAATGGGAAAATTCAAGGAAAGGAGAAGAGAAATGGGAGAAGTTATTCATTCAGTGCCTCCCTGGAGGCAGCAGGGATGTCCATACTGAAAAGCATAAGGAATCTGGAAACTCAAATTCAGAGATGTTTGGAAATGCACTCAATAAACATAAGCAAAGTTAATCCTTGCTAATAACCACATAAATAATTTATCCATCAGTGTATATATTCTGTTTGGACATATAATGTGTCAGAGAAGCTGAGATCCTGGATTTATGCTTAATGAGGGCAAAGATTTTTATCAGTTTTTTTCTCCCCTTCAGTGTGGTGTTCCAGACACTTACTGTAGTGTGGCACACCAAAGGTGTTTAGTAAATAGAAATTAGCAATGGTTATTGATAAAATGAACTATTGTATAGTCCTCATACAACTATTTTGAATTGGTACTTAAGGTGGCAGCTAGATTGGAAATGCAAGCTGAGGTGCAGTTATAGGAAAGTAAAAGGAGGGGACATGGAGAGTAGGAGCGAGGATAACAGAGAAGCAACACCAGAGGTTAAAATACATTAGAGAAAAGCCTTGCAAGGCAATTCTGAGCAGTCATTTATGAAGGATGGGTGGGAAGTAAAACTCAGTGTTTAAGAGGCAGGACTTCTTTAGGCAACTGCTGCTATTGCTGTCAGTTCAAAAACCGAGGACTAGAATTCCTATCACAGAATGTAGATTGTTCTCCCCAATCTTTTTGTAGAGCCCTCTTGATGTCCCTGTTCCGTAGGCTGTAGATGAAGAGGTTGAGCATTGAGGTGTCCATAGTGTACATCACTGAGGCAAACACGCCCCTCCAGGAAGATGCAGCTGAATGGAGTTACACACCAAGCCCTGCCCCATAGAATAAAGAAACCACAGACAGGTGAGATGTATAGGTATGTAATGCCTTATACTTCCCATTAGCAGATAGGATTCTCAGGATTGAGGAAGAAATTCGGATATAGGAAAAAAGGATCCCGGAGAAAGGAACAATGCCAAGAAGACTAGTTACCGTAGATAGCAGGATGGGATTGACCAATGTGTCTGAACAGGCAAGCATGAGGAACTTACCAAATTCCAGTAAACGTGTGGAATTACCTAGTTGTTGCAGAAGAAAAGCTGTGATATCAACAGACTCTGGATGAGGGAGTATGATAAGCTGATGAACCAGAATATGAGAACCAGGAGGGTACAGAGCTGTGGGTTCATGTTGACTGTGTAGTGTAAGGGGTGACAGATGGCCACAAACCGGCCATCGGCCATCACAGTGAGGAGAAAAGTGTCCATACCTCCAAAAGCATAAAAAAATACACCTGGGTGATGCAGCCTGTATAGGTGATGTATTTTCTCTGTGTTTGGATGTTCATCAGCATTTTAAGGACTGTGGTGGAGATGAAACTGATGTCAGCAAAGGACTAAATGGAGAGGAAGAAGTACATAGGGGTGTGGAGTTGGGAGTCAGAGCTGATGGCCAGGATGATGAGCAGGTTCCCAAGCACTGTGACCAGGTACATGGATAGGAACAATCCAAAGAGAAAGGGTTGAGGCACTGAGTTGGGAGAATCCCAGGAGGAAAAATCCTGATGCACCTGTTTGATTCCATGCTGTCAACTCATCAGCTAGATGATTGAAGTAGGGAATGAGCATGAAATAGGCACTGGATAGACTCTAGAGTCTCTCTACTATTTTTATTTCTTGAAGTGAAGTACTGAACATAATAGCCTTAACATTATAGAATTTAGAAATCCTACATTCTGTTATTCATTACATGCAACATTTAATAATGTTGATCAACCCATGTCCATGGTCCTCTGGGACACTCATTTATCCTGTTTACTTAGAATCATCAAATCTAAAAGGTTAAGTTTACTTTGGACCTTAGCAATAATATGGTCCAAATTCCTCTAAAATAAATGTGGGACATGAGGCTCGGTGAACCTCAGTAACTTAATCTGGATCATCGAACTTGTCTGGGACCCAAATAAGGGCCAGATAACTATGTCTTAGAGGTGAGAAAATTGGAGAGTCTCTCAAATGTCTGAATAGACTATTTCAGGATAAGTAGAATATAGGTTTACTCTTCAAGGAAAAAGAAAAGTAGAAAAAGAAAATGTTTTTACCAAATAAGAAACCACATGAACAAATTCTTAATGCTTAGTGTATCAGGAGCCATCAACATCCTGCAGGGACAGGGCCAGATGTTTCCTGGGGATTTTTGTTTGCCAAAATATCCTTCATCAGTGAAGTTACGAATTGTTGAAACCGTCTAATGAAAACATAGTTATCAAGGTTTCACCCATTTCAGTACCATAAGGTAAAATAGTACAAAGGTCACAAACAGAATTTTGAGTCATATCTTCAATGGTGCTCATGAAATGCTGGGGGAAGTGATGCCTGGTGTCTCAGTCAGTTGAGAATCTGCCTTCAGCTCAGGTCATGATCCCGGGATCTTGGGATCGGGTCCTGCATCTGGCTCCTTGCTCAGCAGCGAACCTACTTCTGCCTTCCATCTACTTACAATTTGCCCAGCTTGTGCTCTCCCTCTCTCTGTCAAGTAAATAAAATCTTTAAAAATTTTACTGCAAGGAAATTTTTTTGTAACTGTGTAGTGCCAGATGTCAATTGGACTTATTGTTGTAATATGTTGAATATTATATTTGCAATATATATATGTCACATATATATGATTTTATTTATTTATTTCAGGGAGAGAGAAAGAGAGAGAGAGAGCGAGAGAGAAGAGAGAGAGAGAAGAGAGAGAGAGAGAGAGAGAGAGAGAGAGAGAGAGAGAGAGAATGAGCACAGGCAGGGGGAGCAGCAGAGGGAGAGGGAGAAGCACATTCCCCACCAAGCCAGGAGGTTGATATGAGGCTTGATCCCAGACCCTTGGGATCATGACCTAAGCTGAAAGCAGACACTTAACCAACTGTGCCACCAAGGCACTTCTGCATGTCCAATATATTGAATCATTATGTTGTACACCTGAAACTATTTTAATGTTACATGCCAATTTCATCTCAAAAAAGAAATCTCACGAAACCCCCAAACCAGATAGTGTCTCTGGAATGATAAAAGTGATCATCTCAGAGGCACCTTGTTTAACTACGAATGAAAATCTTTGCTGTGGCCCTTGGTGGAGTGAGCATCTTGCATCCATCTCTGTTGGCTGCCGGTGAGAGGAATCCTTCCGAAGGGTCATGAATCATATATACAGTATGAGAGTTTGTAAAGATTCTCTTGACTTCTCATAAGGGTGTCTCACATTCTTGCATTCTGATCTGATTTGTTGAGCAGTATATCAGAGAGTGCACAAGAAATACCCACAGTTCTGGATATTTCTTGGAGTATGCTCTGTGTGTTAACATCATCGACTGGATTAGAATCGAGGAAAACAATTTCATTTACTATAGGGGTTGGATTGTGATTCAAATGGGTCATGAGATGAGGAATAGCATTTATCTTAAGAAAATGCAATTAAGTAGTTTTTCTATAATCTATATTCTATACCCTCTAACCTGACCCAAATTGTCAGCCACAATAGTTTAAGAGTTTTCCAATTTTCTGACACCCTATTCCAAACAAATACTTTAAAATGATAACTCTGCCTATGGTAACAGTTGCTCTAGGGTTTATGAGTTATAAATGAAATAGAGATAATGTATCAGCTATTAGATTAAATAAAATGATCTCTCAAAATAAAGGAAATAGAGAAAGAGATTTCCACACATTAGAAACATTTTGTCTTAGGAACAGAGGTTAGAAATTAGAGGTGGAGGATACCATCCATTTGTCATTTATACTCTACCTTTTATTAATATACCGAATACATGTTTGTTTTCTGTTTCTAGTGTCTAGAGCAAGAAGGGCTTCTCTAGGACAGGCTAGTGTTAGCTATTGGGGATAAAAGGTTAATGATGTTATTTTGTCCTGAGGAACCTCGCCGTCCAGGGGTATGGATGCAGAAGTCCGACATTGCAATACAGTGAATTAAATACCAAGATAAAGGCAGGCTGCAAAGTGAAGTTCAGAAAGGAGCCCCAAATGCAGCCTGAAGTAGTAGAGTCAGGGTGGCATTCCTGGAGGAAGAGATCAGACGGCAAGGAATTGTCTAGGTTAATAATTGAGTGAAGGCTTTTCTGGCACAGAAGGCAGCAAAGCAAAAGGTCCATAAACAAAAGGCAGCATGGGACAGAGTGATCTTAGTGATTTGCTGGAGCACAAGGTGGGACATGGGAACAATTAAGAATGAGGTTGGAGAAATGAACAGGGGACCACATCTCTGGGAACCTTGAAAAAAAAAGGATAAAGGATAGGGGTTATGTAGGGACTGTGACAAAGGAATAATATTATCCATATCACAATTTGGCCCAGTGCCTGAATTTAAAGAAAAGATTTAAGGCAGGCAAAACTAGGGTCAAGGAAATGGGGTTGGGAATCATCACATCATTAATGTTGAAGGGACAATGCCACGTGTTTTAGGAAGAGGAACAAAGGCCAGAAGAGGTGGCTAAATTAGCCCAATGTCTTATGATTTCAAGTCCCTACCTAAGGATGAGACCTGATACCCAAGTGCAATCACAGGAAGTATAAGACAGAGACATGTGAGTTTCAGTGTCTCCCAGAACTAGAGCAAAAGGGTAGAATGTCAAGAAGGAACTAGCCATTGGACCTTCCTGTACACTTCCCCTTCACCTGTTATCTACCTTGTGTCTTCATATACTATAGCCCTGGATAGCAGGGAATAGATCCTTCTCTCTTGAAAATCTCTATAAGAACCAAGATAAATGTGAAGAAAGAGGAAGAAGTACATGTCCTTTTGAAGAAACAGGACATGGTCCCCAACAAATGAAGGTGGCAAAGATGGATTTGGAAAGGATTTGTCTGGGCTGAGTGAATGTGGAGGCTCTGGAGTATGGGGGCCAGGCAGAAGTAAACAAATCAATATTTCATGGTAAAAGACCTAAAAATCTATCAGTACCTGGGGACATCCATGTGTATACCTCCAACTGGTAAAAGCATGACTACACTGTGTGGTTCTGGAAAGTGCTATGGTGTCCAAAATTGGGTGCTTACACTCCTCCTCCTCTTCCCTATAATCTCCATCAAGTAGCCATCCAAATAGCATGCAATCAAAGTAAAAGCTCACTCACAGCAGCAACTTTGAACAAGTAGTGTAGCCATTCACCCTGAATCCACTGGCCCCTAGAGCTCCTTTGGGTAGACATCATACTGTGTTCTGCCATATGTTTCACAGTAGTCAATGAGCTTTCTACCCAACCACCTCTTTTTCCTATTTCCCACAACACTTACTAGGCTATGCATGCTTGGAGATGTGGGCTCACTACAGGGGCCAACTCCCCTGAATCTTATTCTCTCATGGAGGGTATGTAGTGAAGAAAGATTTATTTCCCAAAAGAGAAGAGATACAGAGTCAGGCATGTAATATGGGGCCTGACTGATTTCTCCTTGAGAAGGCATGTGTGTCTTGAAAGTGGTCCATGGACGTTGGTGACTGTAAGTCAGTGTGTTAGAGGTTTTGTGGACCTGGGGACTGAATCCCCTATGAAGCTTGTTAGACAAATTGATCAATGGATTTTCATTCCTTTTTAGTTTGACTCCTCAAGACAGAGACCACACAAGAGAAAGGATCTCTGACCTGCCAATTCCTATTCCCTGGGATAGTAAAAGTGGGGACCGCTGTGCCGCTGTGACCTCTCTCTCCAGGGTCCTTTTTCTCTTGAAAGAATCTCTTCATTCTTCCTTAGAAATACTCTTAGGAACAACTAACTTGTAGCGTTCACATTAAGCAGATGGCTGAGTGGTGAAGGGTCCCAGGAGTCACTAGGGTAATGGTTCTCAACCTTTGGCCTGCACCAAGATGAGCTTAAGTACCTGTTCAAACAGATTTCTGAGTTCATCTCCAGGTTTCTGTCTTCGTAGGTCTGCGTTTGGATCTGAAAATTTGGAATATTCACAAGTTCTAAATTTTGCTGGTCTCTAGGATAATCCTCTGGGAATAGTTCCTTAGGACAATATTTCAAAATGTTAAATTTTTCAAATGATCAAGTGGGGCTATTGTTAATGTATAGCTTCCCACCTTGTTCTAGACTTAGGCAGTCAATATCTCCAGGGAAAGAGGCTGATAATCTACTATGAAAATATATTGAGGGGGAGGGGAAGATGGCGGAAGGTCGGGTGACCACATTTCAGCGAGTCCCCTAAAGTGAGCTCAATTCTTGCAAAAAACACTACAGGAACACTGTTAGCCCCCATGAAATCAGGCTGAAATGTAATATTTCACACTTCTGGATCACTACAGGGGACGAAGAGCATCAGCAAGAGGTAGAGTGGAGTGAGAGCAATCAGAGGGATATCCAAAGACAAGGGGAGTCGGGGAGGAAGCCCGCAGAGGCAACCCCTTGGAAAGCAATACCCCAGCACAAAAGTGCTCTGTGTTTGGGGAACAATAGCAGATTATTGTATGATTCAAAGCAAACAGAAACGAAGTGCTAGTGGGGCAGCTGGGGAAATGGGGATATAGGTTGCAGAGAAAAAGTGCGCCCTGGTGCCACACGAGGGAACGCGGTGGAGCTGGCGGAGCGGAGTCTGTTTTCCCACCACTTTTTTCCTTTTTTTTTTCTTCTTTTCTTTCCTCCACTGCTTTTCTCTGCCATTTCTCTCCACCCCGTGGGCCAGGCGCGGACCCCCCAGGGAAGGCGGTTTTGCAGACTTGAGCGCAACCTGCAGGACCATGGGACCTGAGTCCTTCCTGTGTGGAGTTGCACCAGGACTCCCTGGTTACAGACAAGGTCGCATGACAGAAAATCAGTTGTGGTTTCCATGGCGTGGGAGTGAAATGACAATAGAGAGCATTGGTAGGAACCAAACCCGCATCTGCGCCTGCCCAGATGTGACAGGCAGCCAAGAGAGAAGATCCAGGGAGAGGCTATTGGGCCACCATCCAGAGGGTTGCTAATTAGGGGCTCTAGCTGGGAAGGGGTTCTGGGCACAAACATCTTCCTCTGACCTGACTTCCTGAGCAGCTGCAAAAAGCCGCAAAAGAACAAGCCCTCCAGAGAACTAGAGTCTGACAACCTGGTTGCCATGGAGCCCATGCCCTAGGAAGAGGGAAGAGAGACGAAGCCCAGGTAGAAGGGACTGAAAACCATCACAGCAGGCCCGTCCCCAGGAAGGCAGCCAGTAGCTCACGAGGACAGCACCCAAACTGTAAAACCCCAACATCAGTGGGAAAGGCAATATATTAAGCTCCTGGTACTACCCCAAAAGCTGTATGCTTTATTGATACGGTTTTTCAACTTATTTGCTTTTATAACCTTTTTTTAATTTTTACTTTTAAAGTTTCCACTTTAAAATTAAAAATTCATTCTCACAGTTTTTGTTCTTTTAATTTTTAACCCACTTTTTATCACAATGTGATACAAAATACAACACTCCATTATAATTTTTTACCTTGAGTTTTTTTCAAACACATACCTGTGTATTATGTTGTTGTTGTTGCTGCTGCTTCTCATTTGTTTGTTTGTTTTATCTGTTTTTCCCTTTCTTCTCTCTTCTTTCCTTTATTTTTTCTTTTCTTTTTTTTAAAGATTTTATTTATTTGACAGAGAGAAACACAGCCAGAGAGGGAACACAAGCAGGGGGAGTGAGAGAGGGAGAAGCAGGATTCCCGCCAAGCAGGGAGCCCGATGTGGGACTCGATCCTGGGTCTCCAGGATCATGACCTGAGCCGAAGGCAGTCGCTTAACCAACTGAGCCACCCAGGTTCCCCTATTTTTTCTTTTAAATATACATATAGTTATCAGCTTCAAGCTAATCCTGCATCCCTATTCAATAATACCCCTATAAACAAACCAGTTCTAATCTCCCTGTATTTTAAAAAAGTGGACTCCTTTACCAATAATACCCAACTTGGGAGGATCTGAAATACTGTCCTTGCCCACAAGGAGTGTCTGCCCTCACCTTCCCACCCTAGTCTGTCAGTGTTTCTGTGTAATTGTTTTTGCCTTTGTATCATATAAATTCTGGTCCTTAGGGTCATTCAGGCTGGGCTTAGCTTTTTGATCTCTTCATTTACTCTTGATGGTCTTTTTCTTTCCCCTGTAGTAGTTTTGTACCATATAAATCCTACCACTGGGCCCCACTATGGCAGGGTTTTTTTTTCTTGCTTCCTTTCTCCCCTTCTCTTTTTTCTTTCTCCTTCCTTTTTGATGGTTAATTCGGATTGCTCCAAAACCTAACAGTGACCAATTCACCTGGATAGTGACTGGAATATTTAGCTATAATCCCTTAAACCACTCCTTCCCGCAATGACCTGGAGGAGGAACAACCAACAGAAGAAGAACTCTGAGACTGCAACCCGATCACAAAATTACTGGAAATGATTATAAACAATATGAAAGAAATGGAATTCAGTGCAGCAACCATCCAAGCAATGACTAATTAGGAAAAGAACATTAGTCTCAAAATGGAAGCACTAATAACAGAAGTGAAAGCGGAAAAGCTATTAATGAGATGCAATCTAATTTAAATACACTAACAGCTAGAGTAAGGGAATTTGAAGATCGTATCAGTGACTTAGAAGACAGATGGGTTAAGAAGGAGGAGCAAGAGAAGTCTTGGAGCAAACAATTAAAATACCATGAAAACAGAATAAGGGAAATAAATGATGCCATAAAACACTCCAATATCAGAAATATTGGAGTTCCTGAAGGATTTGAGAAAGAGAGAAGCTTAGAAGATATAGTTGAACAAGTCATGGATGAAAATTTCCCTAATCTGGGGAATGAAACTAATGTTCATGTCCTAGAGGCAGAGAGGAGACCCCCCAAGATTAATGAGGCCTGAAAAACCTCCAGTTACATAAATGTGAAATTCATGAATCATAAAACCAAAGAGTATGTCTTAAGGGCAGCTAGGGGGAAGAGATCCCTTATGTATAGAGGGAGGACCATCAGAATAACGTCACACCTATCCACAGAAACCTGGCAAGCCATGAAGGGCTTGCAAGACATATTCAGGAAATACATGACAAAAATATGCAAGCATGGATAAAGTACCCAGCAATTTGACTTTCAGAATGTAAGGAGAAATAAAGAGCTTCCTGGAATGCCAAGGTCTAAAAGACTATGCAACAACCAAGACAGCACTACAAGAAATACTAAGAGGGGTTCTATAAAAGAGAAATGAACCCAAGAGTGACACAGACCAGAAATTTATGGAGGTAATCTACAGAAACATGAACTTCAGAGGCAAAATGATGCCAATACAAACGTATCTATCAATAATCACTCTCAATGTGAATGGCCTAAATGCTCCAATAAAAAGGTACAGGGTTGCAGACTGAATAAAACGACAGGGCCCATCCATATGCTGTTTACAAGAGACACATTTTGAATCTAAAGACTTTTTCAGATTGAAAGTGAGGGGATGGATTACCATCTTTCATGCCAATGGACCCCAAAAGAAAGCCAGAGTAGTGATTCTCATATCAGACAAATTGGATTTTAATCTAAAGACTGTAGTCAGAGACACAGAAGGATACTACATAATTCTCAATGGGTCTATACACCAAGAAGATCTAAGAATTGTAAATATTTATGCCCCCAACATGGGAGCAGCCAACTACATAAGCCAACTGTGAAGCAAAATAAAAAGTCATATTGGTTCAAATACATTAATTGTAGGAGATCTTAACACAGCACTCTCAGCAATGGACAGATCATCTAAACAGAAAATCAACAAAGAGCCTTGAATGACACATTGGACCAGATGGATCTCATAGATATATTCAGAACGTTCCACCCTAAAACAGCAGAATACTCATTCTTCTCGAGTGCACATGGAACTTTCTCCAGAATAAACCACATACTAGGTCACAAATCAGGGCTCAACTGATACCAGAAGATTGAGATTATGCCCTGATTATTCTCTGACCACAATGCCATGAAACTGGAACTCAACCACCATGAAAAGTTCAGAAGAAAATCAAACACTTGGAAGCTAAAGACAATCCTGCTCAAAAATCTGTGGATCACCCAGGAATTCAAGGAAGAACATGAAACACTTCATGGAAACCAATGAGAATGAAGATACATCGATCCAAAACCTATGGGATACAGCAAAGGCAGTCCTAGGGGGGAAATTCATAGCCATCCAAGCTTCACTCAAAAAAAAAAATGAAAAATCCCAAATACAGCAACTCTCATTACACTTTCAAGAACTGGAAAATCAACAAAAAATTAAACCAAATCCCCCACAAGATGGGAAATAATTAGGGTTAGTGCAGAGATGAATGAATTAGAAATTAGAGATACAGTAGAACACATCAACGAAACTAAATGTTGGTTTTTTTGCAAGAATCAATAAGATCTATAAACCATTGTCCAAACTAATCAAAAAGAAAAGGGAGAAGACACAAATTAATAAAATCATGAATGAAAGGGGAGAGATCATGACTAACACCAAGGAAATAGAAACAATCATCAGAAATTACTATCAACAATTCTATTCTTATAAGTTTAACAACCTAGAAGATTGGATACATTCCTAAAAACCTATAAACTTCCAAGCCTAAGACATTGAATCTGAATAGACCTATATGTAGTAACAAGATTGAAGCAGTGATCAAAAACCTCCCCAAAAACAAGAGTCCAGGACCAGACGGATTCCCTGAGGAGTTCTACCAAACATTCAAAGAAGAAATAGCACCTATTCCTCTGAAGCTCTTTCCAAAAGTAGAAACAGATGCCCAGTAGTGCAATTGCAGGATCAAAGGGTAGTTCTATTTTTAATTTTTTAAAAATTTCCACACTGTTTTCCAAAACGTCTGCACCAACTTCCATTCTCACCAATAGTGTAAGAAGGTTCCCCTTTCTCTGCAGCCTCTCCAACACTTGTTGTTTCCTGACTTGTTAATTTTGTCCATTCTGACTGGTGTAAGGTGGTATCTCAGTTGGTTTGATTTGAATTTCCATGATAGCTAGTGACGATGAACATTTATTCATGTGTCTGCTGGGAATTTACCCCAAAGATACAGATGTAGTGATAAGAAGGGCCATATGTACCCCAATATTCATAGCAGCAATTGCCACAATCAGGAAACTGTGGAAAGAGCTAAAGTGCCCATCAACAGATGAATGGATAAAGAAGATGTGGTACATATATTCCACGCCTCCATCAGAAAGTATGAATATCCAACTTTTGTAGCAACATGGACTGGATTGGAAGAAATTATGCTAAGTGAAATAAGCCATGTAGAGAAAGTCAAGTATCACATGTGATACTTGGTTTCACTTACGTGCGGTGCATAAAGGGTAATATAGAAGAAAGTAGGAGAAAAAAAAGTAAATGGGAAGTAGGGTAATTCAGGGAGAGAAAAGAAACATGAGAGACATTAGACACAGAAACAAACTAAGGGTCTTGGAGGGTGGGGGTGGGGGGATGGGAGAGCCTGGTTGTGGGTACTGAGGGCACGTATTGCATGGAGCACTGGGTGTGGGGCATGGGCAATGAATCTTTTAACACTGAAAAAAGAAAATAAATTTAAGGTAAAAAAAAGATTTTATTTATTTATGTGACAGAGAGAGATCACAAGTAGGCATACAGGGAGGCAGAGAGAGAGAAGGAAGCAGGGTTCCTGTTGAGCAGAGAGCCCGATGTGGGCCTCGATCCCAGGACCCTGAGATTATGACCAGAGCTGAAGGCAGAGGGTTAACCCATTAAGCCACCCTGGCGCCCTAGGTATGAGGATTATTTAAATAAAAAAAAAACCACTCAAGATGGTTTAGTTGTGAATTCCTAAGGAGAGCAAGCTCAAATGGGTAAGTCATGAAAAAAATTAATTCAGCTCCAGGCAATATTTTTTTTTCAAACATTTTCTTCAAACTCATTGTCCTGTATTACCTAAACTTTTTATTTGTGCTGGTTACGTTTCTCTGCTCCAAACTCACCGATCTGTACTTATCTTGTAATGCGAGGGTGAGTCTCTTGAAATCATTATTTTCATTTCCCTCTGGTTTTCTTGAAATAAATATATAGTTATATATATATATCTTGTTAATATATAGAATTTCCTTCTTTCTTTCTTTCTTTCTTTCTTTCTTTCTTTCTTTCTTTCTTCCTTTCTTCCTTTCTTCCTTTCTTCCTTTCTTCTTTCTTCAAAGTTTTACTTAAATTTCAGTTAATTAACAGTATAATATCACTTTCAGGTTTAGAATTTATGATTCATCACTTACATACAACATCCCATGCTCTTCATAAGTGTCCCTCTTAATACCCATCATAGATTTAACCCACCCCCCTGCCCCCTCCCCTCCAGGAACCCTCAGTTTGTTCTCTATAGTTAACAGTTGTTACATATTTTAAATAATGGTCAGCAAATGTCTTTAAACTCTAAAATTAAGTAAAGGTCACTACTCCCTCTTAACCCCTAGGCCCTTGGTATTTATTGACTTCTCTCTGTCGCCACATTGTTCCACTTTTTTTGTGTCCTGCTGTAGCTTTTTGACCAACTACCAACACTCAATTGTCTTTATTAAAATAATGAACTTGCATTTTTCTATTTATTTATTTACTTGAGAGAGACAGAATGTGAGTGGGGGGACAGACAGAAGGAGAGGGAGATAACCTTAAGCAGACTCCATGCTGACAATGGAGCCCAAATGGGGCTCAATCCCATGATCCTGACATCATGACCTGAGCTGGAAACAAGAGTCAGATGTTTAACTCACTGAGCATCCAGGTGCCCTGGAGATCTTTTCTCTTGACTGAACCCTGAATGTTAAATTATAACTTGAGGAGAAAGGTGTGTTATGAGTTGTATGCAGTTGGACTATTGCAAAATGAGCTCATAAAATAAAAGTGGTATTAAATATATATCTTTGTTAAGAGTATACAACTGAGATCTAAGTACTAGTATCATATTCCCAGTAGATGTGTAGCTCTAATGGTATCTGAGGGTTACTAAGTCACAAATTTCACCATAAATAAATAGCACTTTGCCTTTATTAAAAAAAATCCTCAGTAGCCAAGGTTTATATTGTCAGCAAAGATGAGTTCTTTTCTTTCTCTAGTAATGGCATATTTAGGACTTCA
>PITA01027228.1:0-21728 GCA_004023965.1 Spilogale gracilis | reverse complement strand
AGAGAGAGAGATCACAAGTAGGCAGAGAGGCAGGCAGAGAGAGAGGAGGAAGCAGGCTCCCTGCCGAGCAGAGAGCCTGATGCGGGCCTTGATCTCAGGATCATGACCTGAGCTAAAGGCAGAGGCTTTAACCCACTGAGCCACCCAGGCATCCTTTCTTTTTTAATTTTAAGTAAAGTCTATGGCCAGTGTGGGACTTGAACTCAGGACTCCAGATCAAGAGTTGCATGTTCTACCAACTAAGGTGGCCAGGCACCCCAACTATAATATTAATTAATGCTGATTGACAAGCTTTAGATAAGAACCCAAATCTGCATAAGGAAAAATATTAAAATAAATTTAAAAATTAATATTTTGGCCTCCTTTTAGAATGTAATGTTGGCCTATTTTAAGGTTAGTTCCCTATTTGATAAGATGTGAACACATGGGGCTCCTGGGTGGCTTTGTTGGTTAAGCGACTGCCTTCGGCTCAGGTCATAATCCCGGGGACCCGGGATTGAGCCCCACATCGGGCTCCCTGCTCGACGGGAAGCATGCTTCTCCCTCTGTCACACCCCTGCTTGTGTTCCCTCTCTGGCTGTGTTTCTCTCTGTCAAATAAATAAAATCTTAAAAAAAAAAAAGATGTGAACACATAAAAGTTAGTGCTTAAATACATCCTATCTTGCGTTTTACATTCTTGAGTGTCTCATCTCACTTTGATCCTACTCTGCTTAGAGTGTGGGTAAGGCATGGAACAGTATTTATAGGTATTTGATGCCTGTTTCAATTGAAATGTGTCTTTTTTTCATTTTACAGATAAATTTCAATTCAATTCCTTATAATTTACATTATTTTATAAACATGTTGATAAGTTTCTCTATCAAAAATCATCACATTTTAAGCTGACATAAAATTAGATCATTTGAAATTTATTTTTTTAAGAAAAATATAATCTCTCAGTCTTGTTCTAAGCTATTTATTTACCAGAAGTTATGAACTTTGAAAGACATTGCGTGGGTGATTAACAGGCTATCTGGTTTGATTATTTCTACTTAGGGATATAATTCATTTAAACAAAGGCCATATCTGATTAAAATGCTGTGTGGAAGTGATCTCTTTCATGTTCTTAAAAAAGAGGAATGATAGAGGAAAAAAATGATAGTATTTTTGATCTGAGTTTTTATGTAAAATTGAAGTAGATGCTATTCTTTCTGTTTCCTGTCTGTAGCAGACATTGTGTTTGTGATGCAGTCTGTGCATGTGTGTAGTCCCACTTTTGTTAATGTATCTTCATTTCTCTGTGAAATGAAAGCTGACCTAGAACTGTGGTCATTCCTGTGTCAAAGTTGCAACAACTGTGGTCACTGAGCAATTACTATGGCAATCTGACTGGTCCTAAAGGGATAGTTGTGCTAGACCAAGATCTAAAATAATCTGTAGAAGGGGATTGAACTGAGCCGAATGAGCTGAGCGCACTGTAATGCAGTTTGATATTGTGTCACTGTTTAACCCAGACGACCAAATTTATAAACAAGTAACTTATTCTGCGGAAGGATTAAAATCCTAGAAAACCTTTAAGTGCTGTTTTTTTTTTTTTACTTAATTGCTTTTTCTTGACAATTTTATTGTAATAATGAAATATTGGTTGAACTCTAAGAAATGATATAGATTTCTATGTCCAAATAAAGTACTATTTTTCAGGAGCATTAAAGTATTTTTGAACTGGTATGTAAATAAAAATGTTATTAGTTTTCTTTTTTTTAAGGATTCTGAATTTTATTTTATTATTACTATTATTTTTAAAAAATTTTTATTTATTTATTTGACAGAGATCACAAGTAGGCAGAGATGCAGGCTGAGAGCAGAGAGCCTGATGTGGGCCTCGATCCCAGGACCCTGAGATCATGACCTGAGCTGAAGGCAGAGGCTTTAACCCCCTGAGCCACCCAGGCGCCCTATTATTACTATTATTATTATTTTTAAAGATTTTATTTATTTGACACAGAGAAACATACCTAAGAGGGAACACAAGCAGGGGGAGTGAGAGAGGGAGAAGCAGGCTTCTCGACGAACAGGGAGCCCGATTTGGGGCCCGAGCCCGGTTCTCTGGGATCATGACCTGAGCCGAAAGCAGCCGCCCAATGACTGAGCCACCCAGGCGCTCTTAGTTTTCTTTTTTTAACATGGCCCTAAAATATTTACAAGATGTCTAACTGATAAAGATTATTAATATATAGAAGAAAATTTAAAAAATAACAGTATATGTAGCAGTAGGACATGTGTTTTTATTCCTTTTTTCAGCGGGTTAATAGGTTTGTACTGATCCATGTACCTTTTTTCCTTCCCTCACATCTATTGTTCAATTGTGAGATTTATGTTAGCAGTTAGTACTCCGTTGGAAATAAATGCATATCCTGCGTGTTTCAAAACTGTTTTTGTTTATTTCTTTATCTTCATTCTTTAATTCATTGAACATATACCAAACACTTGTTCTACACCAGGCACTGTGGTAGGTGGTAGGGGAACCTTATTAAACACGACACTCCTTGGTAAGTTTCTGTCCTAGATAATTTTTTCCCCTCTCTTTACTTTTCATTCTTGTATTTTCTTTTCTTTTCTTTTCTTTTTTTTTTTTTTATACTCTTTCTCTTCCTTACCTTTATTTCTTTCCCTCATTTTCTTGCTTTTCTTCCTTTCTTTTTTTTTGTCAGGAAATTGCTAAAGGGCTTCCCTTTCTTGTTCAGGCTTGTCTAGGCTCAATAGATGAAACTCCTTTCTTTGCACTACAGTCTTTTCCCGTGGGAATTCAGGGACATTCATAACTTTTGGCCTGACTTCGCTGTGTCTGTACCTCCTCTGAGGAAAATTGGTTGCCAGCTGATGAGAGTATCATTTCCTCTGGTGCCATGGAATCATACTCCTCTGCCTTTCATCATGCTGCCAAACTTTGTGAAGAGGGAATCCTTTGGAGAAAGATATCTTCCTGTCTCTGTCTACAAGCAATCATTTTTTGTTAAAGCCATTTTTTAAAAATTGATTTTTATATCTGTGTACTTAAACTTATCTCCATTTGGTTCCATTGATCACAGAATAGTTTTACCTTACTGGCTGAGTATTTTCATTCCTGCTGAGCTTCCCTCAGTGAATATTACAGGGTATTTTCCAGCAATATTTTTGGGAAAGAGTGGGTGGTGGTAGATAGATGCCTAATATAAATTCAGATATAGCCATTGTCCTATTGCTTTCTGGCACAATGTAATAAGAAATCAATACAATCAGGGTCACAAATGACAGTAGATAAGGATAAGCAAGCTGGGTTTATCTGAAAGCACAGATGAATTAGAATTATAGGATTAATTTTGTCCTGGAAGAGTTCTTTTGATCCAATCCTGGCTCTTAACGTTGAAGAGCAGAGATGTGACATGCTACAAATCATACAGCAAATTAATGATAGCTGGGACTATAACTCACATCAAAATTTCCAGTTTTCTTTTTAAGATTTTATTTTTAAGTAATCTCTACACCCAATGCAAGTCTCAAATTTACAACTCCAAGATCAAGAGTTGGATGCTGTAGTGACTGAACCAGCCAGGTACCCCTCCATTCCCAGTTTTCTTTTTCACCTGGCAGGATATAAGAAGTAGGATATCAGGAAAATTATCTTTTTGGTGGGGAGTTATCATTTGATGGAAAAAGATTTGTCAAATCCACTGGGATTCAGACTTTTGTACTTTTCAGCTGAGAATCAGAGAATCTAGTTGCATATGATCCTTGTGCAGCCAGTTGAGATGTTGAAAAGAACTAGTGTAATAAATTTAAGTGCTGCCTACTGAATATTCAGTCTGTGTCTTTTAGCTCCTATATCCATAGGGGTGGTTTTATTTTATGTCTTATTTCTTGATATTGTCTATTGTTTAGGAGAAATATGATTTTTTCCTCACCCCAAGTGTTGCAGTTATAGGTAAAGTTGGGAAAGGTATGTTTGCTTTTGGTGAATTCAGGGAATAAGTGATACAATGAAAAACCACAGAAATAATGAATCCAAGTTCATTTAGTTAATTAATTGTTATTTGAACTGGCTTAGTACACTTAAATCTCAGTGCTGAGGAAGTCATTTTTTTTTTTTTTTTAAGATTTTATTTATTTGACAGAGAGAAACACAGCCAGAGAGGGAAGACAAGCGGGGGGAGTGAGAGAGGGAGAAGCAGGCTTCCCGCCGAGCAGGGAGCCCGATGTGGGGCTCGATCCCGGGTCCCTGGGATCATGACCTGAGCTGAAGGCAGCTGCTTAACCAACTGAGCCACCCAGGCGCCCCATGAGGAAGTCATTTTGACTCTGGCTTTCCACCCCCAATCAAATGGTAAGAATCATTTCTTCCCTTCTCTGTTGGCATAGATATTAATTTTTTTTTTTTTCCCATGGGAACCAGGCTCCAATATGGTCCCAAGGGATCCCTTGCCTCCTGGTAATGTGGTCTTGTATAGTCAACCACCTCCCAACATTATGTCAGCATTGGTTTGTGTGACAAATAGAATATGATACAAAAAATGGTATGCCACTTCTGAGGTTACCTCATAGGAGACATTGTGGCTTCTTTCTGCCTTGTACTCTCTTGCATCCTTCACTCTGGTGAAGGCAGCTGTAAGCTCATAAAAATGCTCAGACAGCCCTATGAGAGGTCCATATGGCAAGGAACAGAGGCCTTCCACCAACCACCAGTGAGGAAAGCCAACTTTTTGTTAATAGACACATGAGTGAGCCATCTTGGAAATGGATCCTCTAGCTCTGGTCAAAGTTTCAGATGGCTGCAGCACTAATTGTTGGACTGCATGAGACATCCTGCACCAGGGCCTCTTAGCTTAGTCACACTCAGATTCCTGGCCCCTAAAACTGTGTAAGATAATAAATGCTTGCTCTTTTGAGTTACTAAATATGGGGGATATGTTACATAGCAGTGGATAACTATACAATTCACAAGACAAAAGTTGAGTATTCTCAATTTAAAAGCAATTATGATAACAATAAATGTTGATTTTTTTAAAAAAGATTTTATTTATTTGACAGAGAGAAACACAGCCAGAGAGGGAACACAAGCAGGGGGAGTGAGAGAGGGAGAAGCGGGCTTCCCGCCGAGCAGGGAGCTCGATGTAGGGCTCTATCCTGGGTCTCCGGGATCATGACCTGAGCCAAAGGCAGTCGCCCAACCAACTGAGCCACCCAGGTGCCCCTAAATGTTGATATTTTTATTATGAGATTGGATCCTTAGAAAAAAATGCTGTATCTATACTTGGCCTATATCAGTATTTTCATTTTATGACACAGGAAGCAGGAATAAAAAGTTCAAGCTATTTATGTTGGAGAAATGGTGGTAGCTAAAAATTAAATCATAGTTTTTTTTTTCCCATATCTCTTTGAACTCTGATTCTATTAAAATACAGGTAAAGGCTAAGTCTAAAGTGATACCAACAAATTCAAAAGAGAGAATTATGGTTTGAGGACACTTTTATTTAAAGAGAAGTTTTCTGACAGCTCTTTATTTTTTGTTTATTTGCTTTCTAAGAGTTTATTTATTTATTGAAGAGAGCGAGAGTGAGAGAGAAAGAGAGAGAGAAAGAGAGAGAGATTTTAGGGGGGTGGAAGAGGAAGAGAATCGTAAGCAAACTCCATGCTGAGCACAGAGCTCAATTGCAGAGCTTGATCTTACAACCCTGAGATCATGACCTGAGCTGAAATCAAGGAATGCTTAACTGACTGAGACACCCAGGTGCCCCAGCTCTTGTTTTAATATTAAATCATTTCAAGTGGTTTGTGTCATTTTATCTTTAAATGCAGATCAGTTATGCCACTTTCAATTAATATGTGTGGAGGGGGTTTCATGGGTAATTTATCTCAGGACTGGATGTGAATATTTTTTATCAATTCAGCAAACATTTGTCAAGAACACCACTGCTGGCCAGGGGATACAAAAATAAATAAGACATCTCTGTTCATGAATAACTTATAGGTTAGTGGTGGGGAAGATAATTTTAATAGTGTGGGAAGAGTTCTGATACAGGATTCAAAGGGAACAGGTAGATGTAGAGGAGGTGCACCTAACCCAGCTTGGGGGTTCAGGGAAGGCAAATTACTTTCTCAGAAGGGTATGGCCACTTTGTAGCATTGTGAATCTGTGTTGGCTGTTTTCTATTATACTATAATATATATAACTCCTAGGAGTTATAATAACGAGATTATAGCTACCTGCATATTATATTTCATATATGGGTAAGGTGTTCTCTGTTTTTTTGCAGAGACCCTTTCTATGACAATTATTCATTGAAATATTATTTAAACTTCTTTTTTTTTAAACTTGCTTTTTCTTCAACCAGGATAAATGTAATGGGATAGAGACACCAAGAAAAGGAAACCTTAAACTACAAAACAAAACTCAGAAAACAGAGAAGTGTTGGGAACATGAATTAAGAGATTGAAATACATGGGTACCTGGGTGGCTCAGTGGGTTAAAGCCTCTGCCTTCAGCTCAGGTCATGATCTCAGGGTCTTGGGATCGAGGCCTACATCAGGCTGTCTGCTCAGCAGGGAACCTGTTTCCTCTGCTCTCTCTGTCTGCTTCTCTGCCTACTTGTGCTCTCTCTCTGTCATATAAATAAATAAAATCTTAAAAAAAAAAAGAGAGATTGAAATACATGTCAAACTGTAAGAATAAAACATTGAGGGTATGGGATTCTTTTTTTTTTTTTTTAAGATTTTATTTATTTATTTGCTAGAGAGAAACACAGCGAGAGAGGGAACACAAGCAGGGGGAGTGAAAGAGAGAGAAGCAGGCTTCCCACCAAGCAGGGAGCCCGATGTGGGGCCCGATCCTGGGTCTCTGGGATCATGACCTGAGCCAAAGGCAGTCGCTTAACGAACTGAGCCACCCAGGCACCCCAAGGGTATGGGATTCTTAAAAAAATTTTTATTAAGCAAATCCTCTGAGTGATTTGTCACATACATTTTTATGTGGTAAGTTACTTACCACCAGTCAGTAAGTAACTTGTGACAAAGTCCTGATTTGACTTTAAAGAAAGATTGCCCCTGTGAATCAATTTAGTAAAATCTGGGGATCTGGGGTGCCTGGGTGGCTCAATAGGTTGGGTGTCTAACTCTTTTTTGGGGGGTATCCAACTCTTGACTGGATCTTGATCTTGGGGTCATGAGTTCAGGCTCCTTATTGGGCTCCATTCTGGGCATGGAGCCTATTTAAAAGAAAAAAAATTAGTAGAATCTGGAACTTATTTCTTTCAGTATGAATAAGCAAGTTTCAGACATTAGAGAGCCAAGGAAACTTCCAGCATTGTTTCATGAATGAGGTAATATGAAGGAACAGGCCTTTCACACCTTCATTTTGAGCTCTGCCTGCAAACCAAAGGTCAGCAGGCTCTTTGTTCCAAAGGGGGTATGCAATGCCTAGAGGTACTGCTGCTGGTGGTGGTTGGTACTGTGGGACAGGTGTGGATAACAGAAAAGGGAAAAGGGGCCAAAAGATAAAAAGAAAGAGACTGGAAGAAGTGAAGTGGGAGAGAAAGAAAGAAGGAGATGGGAGGATTAATAACTAAGGTTTGCTGTTACACTGCTAGCCACTGTACTAAGTGCTTTGCAAACCTGATTTTAGTCCTTACAACAGCCCTATGATGTGGTTGCTGGTATCTGTTTTACTGATTAGGATATTGAGGCCAAAAGATGGTCATTTGCCAAAAGTCATATAGCTAGTAAGTAGCAGAGCTGTGATTTGAACTCGGGTCTGTCTGCTCCCAAATCCAACACTCTTTTTTGTTTTTTTTAAAGATTTTATTTATTTATTTATTTCACAGAGAGAGAGAGAGAGAGAGAGAGAGAGAGAGATCGAGAGATCACAAGTAGGCAGAGAGGTAGGCAGAGAGAGAGAGAGAGAGGAGGAAGCAGGCTCCTTGCCGAGCAGAGAGCCCAATGCGGGCCTTGATCTCAGGACCCTGAGATCATGACCTGAGCCGAAGGCAGAGGCTTTAACCCACTGAGCCACCTAGGCACCCCCAAATCCAGCACTCTTAACCATAATGCCGGGAAGGGAATATATTTACCTACTGTGGTGTAGACAACCAGCTGGACCACTCCATGGCTGGCTCTGGGATTTTTTTTTTTTTCTAAGTTTGTAGACAAGTCTTTAACAGAATGAAGATCCTTTAATTGGATTTGCCTGTTATCCAGTATTGCACACCACATCACATGCTGTGCTTCAGTTCCCTACATGAATCAGTTAGAACCTTCCCATTTAGTCTAATGAACCCTAATTTCAGACAAAGGTAACTGTCACCTTTTGTTTCATCTTGTGCTTTTATTTTTCAAATACCAGAGCCGACCTCTGAACTCAATCTGCACTTGCCTATTGATGCATAAATATCTATAATATCACAGTAAATTAAATTCTCTTTGAAAGGGTTTCTATTTAACAATCTGCCAGAACTTTCACAGTATTTGATTTCTGGTCTCCTCCGTCCAGTGACAGGTTTATCTCAATATGGCTTGATTAATGAAATCTTTTATTTGGTGTAAGCACACCTATTATTACCATAATCTCTTAATGCTTGCTTAGGCAACATTGAGGTCTGGCAGCAGGGACTCTCAAAACTTCTAGCGTCTTTAGCTCCACGAGAACATTGGGTGAGATTAACGGGCTGGGAGACTGATGCCCTCCTAATGAGGAGCATGGTAATGTTAGTGTCAGCTAAATGATATAGCACTCTGTCTCAGAGGCTTGGTCAAACTCCCTTTCAACCTCTAGGGTTTAAGAAATGTTTCCGACTTAGTGCCAACAAATCCGCCTTCTTCTCCATTGCTACCTGTCCTTGCATGTCAGTCATTGGGGGGCGTGGCTGACATCTCCCTTGGTAGCCAGGAAATTGCCATGTGCACTGTGTAGCTGAGAAGTGGGATGAAGTCTAAAATAAAAGAATATATTGAAAAAGAGTGTCTTAATGAAGCCAAGGGGCCAGGCACTAATAGCTCTTAAGAAATAGAAATGACTTTATGATGGATATTCCACAAGCAACCTTTTCAGAAAAGAAGAGTTCAATTGAATTATGTTTTGTTCCTGACAAGTATTTACCTCGGAGAGGAGCTGCCATTACTGCTGGATTATCTCCTTTGTGTCCTACACGCTTCCAAGGCCTTGTGAAAAAAATATTTTGGATTTCACATAGATTCAAAGCTGTCACTCTGTTTTACTTTGCTATTAAATATTTAGTAACGTTAAAAGTGAGACATTGAAAATGTGGAAGTTGTTTGTGCTGCAGAAATTGTCTTCTCTGCAGGTTTTTCCTCTCTAGTATTTTCTGTGCTGGTAAAATGATAGGCTTCTGCCATACATTATACTGTTCCGTTATTTGTACCCCTGTCTGCCTCTAATGCTTAAAACATCTCATACTTTTTTTTTTTTTCCCTTTCTTTTTTCAGTTTGTGGTCATTGTGGCTTTAAGTGCGATAAAATCCACCTGGAGAGTTCTGCTGTTTTTAAACTTCCTGAGGTAGGAAAGAGAGCAAGGTAATATTCATCAGTGTGAGCCAAGGTTCTAACAAATAGTTAAATCAGATAAAAGAAACAAGTGTTATTTAAAAAGAACATGTTTTTAAAAAGAGCAAGTTAATTAAAAAGAGCTTTATGATTATTAACATTCTTTGTTCAGACTGGAATAGTCAGAGGGAAAATAACCCTTGAAAGCAATAGAAAATAGTATTTGTTTATCTACTGACTGTTCTAGCTTGATTATTAATTTGATTGCATTTTCCATTTGTTATTAAATATATATACTTACATAGACTTTAAAATGCAGAAATTTTTTTTCTTTCTGGAGTTTCTGTAGTAAAAAGGAAAATACTCTAGAAAATATTACTTTTAAAATGGTGATATCAGATTTTTATTATCAGTTTAGCTTTAAATAGATTAGTTATAATCATATTGAATAAATAAGTATGGTTAACTGTACTTTCAAAATTAGGTATATAGTTTAGGAAGATCCATTCAATAAAATAAGGAAGTAGAGAACCTAGCTTAATTTAAAATGAGACTGAAAGTCAATCAAATAATTCTCAATTAACATAATTAATAATCAGGATCTTGTGTTCTGTTGAAAGTATGTAACATTTTTCTTCATTAAAAATATTCTTTTGTAAGAAAATACAGAAACCTCTTAATGAATTACTGAGTGGAGGATTATTATAATTCTCCAACGTGTTTCTTAGTTTTTAGTTTATTTCACATCATGCTTTTTAACCTTCAACAACAAATATTGTTGTACCATGAAGACAGCAAATCCAAACAATTACATATGTAGTCCAAAGGCATACACAAGAAAATCAATATTTGACATCTTTGCAACTCCCTCTTTGCAGTAGCGTTCAATAGCTCTTATTCATTATACACTTATATCTCTTTCAGATTCGCCTTTGTCACTGGAAACCCATTTTTTTTCTCCTTTGACTTCCACATAACTTCTTTGCCCTGTACTTTTACAGATGCCTTCTGGCTATAAATACTAATGAAATCTCTTTGCTTAATTCAATTTTGCTGGTACACTTACAGTTATGACCTAACTTTCCCACGAGAGAGACTGATTGAACATTCCACTACCTTATGGATGGGAGCAAACATTCTTACAGAACTGGACTGACAATTTCCATAATTATAGAATTCACAGCCTAATGACCTTAAAAAACAATAAAAAGATCTCTTGTTAATTCCATTTCTGTTACTGACATTCAAGATATTTCATTTTTCACGGGACAACAAATTTACTTTTTTATTTTCCAAAGAGCAGTCTATCCTTTCCCCCCAGATTAAATTTTCTGAATATTGAAGTATTCCATTGAATATTTAGCATTTCTTTGTCTTTTAAAAGTTAGAATATTTATGATCCTTAGAATGCGTTTGACTGATTTATAGCAATCAATTATAAGAGTACGTTTTCAAATAGCCCTTTTAAAAATGAAGAATAGAATAATTAAAAAGATCACAAGTCCTCCCTTGCATATAATTATTTCATTATTTCATTACAGTGCAGAAATTATTTTTGCTGACTGTGAGCAATTTTAATTGAGCGAGATCTGTGTTAATAGACGATAGCAAGCAGTTCTTCCTAAGAAATAAGATCACTAATTGCCTAAATTTTTATTCAGTACAGTGAGTCTTATGAGTCACATTGCAATATAAACCTAATCACTAGGTAGAGTGGGTACAATACCTTTTCTGTAGAATAGATATACTAAAAGCATAACCTGTCTGCTAATTTATTCCTTCAACAGGTTTATGACCTTATTAAGCATTTGTTTTGTAGAAAATTTTTAATCTATCCAGTTATCACAAAAAACTATGATAATGAAATATTAAAATTCAGACTCAAAGACTACTAAAGCTAGCATAATAAGCAAAGCTAAAAAAAAAAGCATCTTTCATTCTTCTTAAATACCAAGGTGCTTAGCATCCTAGAATATTCTGGAAGCCTTTGGATTACAAATAAAGACTGCTTCTCAGATATGGAAATCTTGAGAGTAGAAAGATAGCCTGCTATTAAGTGAAGTTAAATTAAATGTTAATAATAATCATATTCTCACAAAAATTTAACATTCATCATAAATGTTATAGTATCATTTGGCATATCTAAATATTTTCTATGTATCTGAGATATTTTCTTCCCAATAATATTTTACATATCTTTATTATTATAAGGATGAATAAATTATAATAAAATCAGTCAGAACCATTATCTTAACATAGGCTGTTTAGATAAAATCTGAGTAAACATTTTAAAAAATGTTTTAAAAAACATATTTGTGGGGCACCTGGGTGGCTCAGTTGGTTGAGTGACTGCCTTCGGCTCAGGTCATGATCCTGGAGACCCGGGATCGAGTCCCACATTGGGCTCCCTGCTTGGCGGGAGGCCTGCTTCTCCCTCTCTCACTCCCCCTGCTTGTGTTCCCTCTCTGGCTGTGTTTCTCTCTGTCAAATAAATAAAATCTTTAAAAAAAAATAAAAAACATATTTGTTCTTATGTATAGTTTAGTATTGAATATACTTAGACCTTAACCAAAAAGTACTATATTGGGACACCTGGGGCCTCAGTCCTTAAGTGTCTGCCTTTGGCTCAGGTAGTGATCCCATGGTCCTGGGATCAAGCCTTGCACTGGGCTCCCAGCTTGGTGGGAAGCCTGCTTCTCCCTCTCCCACTCCCCCTGCTTGTGTTCCCTCTCTTGTGTGTCTCTCTCTGTCAAATACATAAAATATTTTTAAAAAGTACTGTATTTGAGTGTTTTCTTAGTTTATATATACTTTTTGAAAGTGGAAACAAAATATTTTGAAAACTCAGTGGTATTTATTGGTTAACCCATTTGTTCATTTAACAAATATTTAGTAAACCCTCTATGTGCTAAATGTAATTCTAATATGCTAATACTACTTTTCTGCACCTTTCAAAGAGAAGTGCTAACATATTTGCCTCCTTTGCTTGGATTCAGGTATGTTTGCTGCTAAATGGGAAAGTTGACCAGATTGGTATTTAACCATCAATGTAGAAATTACAGAGTTGTTTACAACTCTAATTTCTAGACTTCAATATTTAATGTGTGACTAGACTTCAAAATTTAATTTCAGCAGTGACTGAAACCTTTTGGAAATTTCTAAGAAATGAGTTACTATTGTGAAGAGAACAATTTTTTTTATTTAGAGTTTTTTCATTGGGAGTCAAGAATTATGTGTGTTATAAAGGATAAAACAAACTATTGAAAGGCTTTCTTATGATGAAGAATTTCTAGCATAATGCAGTGGGAACGTGATGTGACATAGAAGAATAACTAGACTGTCCAGAATCCTGATTTTTTTACTGCTCATTGTTAACTAGCTGTTTAAGACTGGGCAAATCTTGAAACCTCACTAGACCTCGTTTCCAGATCTGGAAAATGTGAATAGTCCTTACTCTGCCTCCTCAAAGGTATGCTGTCATGATTAAATAGTAGTTTCCTCCTTTGTAAATTGAGAGTTGCAAATTAGAGCACTTCTTAACCTAGGGCAGTCAAAGAATCCTTTTGAAACTATGCAGACTTGTGTGTATATGTTCATTTGTACACCTTTCTGGGTAGAAGGTCTGTAGCTTTTGTCAGATTTTCAAATAGGCAAGTGACCCAAAAAAGGTTAAGAAACACTGGATTTGAGAATCTCTTAACATCCTTTCTACTCTTATATTCAAATTTCATTTTTCCTTTCTGAATAATATATATGAAAGCACTTTGAAAGACCACTAAACAAATGCAAAGTATCATTCTCCATCTCTCTGTGCATCTAGCCTATGTAAAAGTCATAGCCTTACTTGAAAAGGTGATATTATATTATGTTGCATGGATTATTGAATAAACATATCGCCTGGGGGAATTCCTCAAATACAAGGTTCAGTATTGGACCCTTAGGAGAGTTAGGGCATGTCAGGAGGCTCAGAGAAAATAGAAGGAAATCTAGGTGAAAGCGCAAAAATATATTATTTTTTAAAGATTTTATTCATTTATTTGACAGAGAGAGAGATCATAAGAGGCCAGAGGAAACAGGCTCCCTGCTGAGCGGAGAGCCCCAATGCCGGCTAGATCCCAGAACCCTGAGATCATGACCTGAGCTGAAGGCAGAAGCTTAATCCACTGAGCCACCCAGGTGCCCGAAAATGCAAAAATATTTTAACATAGGTTCAGTGTAGTTTAGTGGGGAGGCTTTAAACTAGTAATTAAAGTAGCATGAGGCTATTGATGTAGTTTTAGTCTAGACTATGACACTCATAGTGTCTCTATTTCTTCTACTCTAAAATGATTTTACTAATTCGTACTTCACAGGATTTGGGGAAAATTAAGTTAGTTAGATTAAATTAGTTAGTATAGGTGAAAGTATTTTTAGTCAGTGGTACAGTGTTATACAAAAGCAAGGCATTCTCCCTTCAGAGGAGGAAATTCCCACTATTCAGAAATTCCTGATAATGGAGGGGAGGTAAGTTAAGGAGGGCACATTGAATTAGAGTAACCATAGTGAAATAAACCTGCATAGGCAGAAGGGTTTTTTTAAACTAAGAAATAGTAGAAATGAGTTTCAATCTACCTCTCCCCCCCCATTTGCATCAGAATGGAGTGAAAAGAACACTTGGTTTTAGAATTTGTTTGCTTTCTTTTTTTTTCTTTTAAAGATTTTATTTATTTATTTGACAGAGAGAAACACAGCCAGAGAGGGAACACAAGCAGGGGGCAGTGAGAGAGGGAGAAGCAGACTTCCCGCCGAGCAGGGAGCCGGATGTGGGACTTGATCCCGAGTCTCCAGGATCATGACCTGGGCCGAAGGCAGTCGCTTAACCAGCTGAGCCACCCAGGCGCCCATGAATTTGTTTGCTTTCTTACTGAGTGTGAATTCCTAGATAGAAAGCAGGGATGGGATTTCATGAATTTTTATATTCATAGCCCTATGCAGGTACTCAATAAAGTCTATTCCATTGAATGCCCTCGGGCTGGTTACTTTCTTTAAGCAATATTTCCTCTATCTGTAGGGATGATAGTAATTAAAAAAAACCCCAGGCCACCATTTATTGAGTACCAAGTACTTTACACGTTATTTTGTTCTAGCCTGACAGCAACCCTGTGAAATATATCCCCATTTAAAAATGAGGATTCTTGGGGCGCCTGGGTGGCTCAGTTGGTTGGGTAACTACCTTTGGTTCTGTTCATGATGCCAGGGTCCTGGGATCAAGTTCCACATCAGGCTCCGTGCTCGGCGGGAAGCCTGCTTCTTCTCCCTCTCCCACTCCCCCTGCTTGTGGCCCTCTCGCGCTGTGTTTCTCTCTGTCAGATAAATAAATAAAATCTTAAAAAAATATAAATAAAAAATAAAAATAATAATAAAAATGAGGATTCTTAAGTTCACACAAGATAAGGACTTAATACTAATACCATAACCACCTTACAAATTTATTGGAAAGATAAAATTATGTACTTGATCATACTTTAGAAACTATTTAGGGATGCCTGGGTGGCTCAGTTGGTTGAGCGACTGCCTTCGGCTCAGGTCATGATCCTGGAGACCCGGGATCGAGCCCCACATCGGGCTCCCTGCTCGGTGGGAAGCCTGCTTCTCCCTCTCTCACTCCCCCTGCTTGTGTTCCCTCTCTGGCTGTGTTTCTCTCTGTCAAATAAATAAAATCTTAAAAAAAAAAACAAACCTATTTAGACTACATAAATATAAAGCTGCTGCTACTGCTCTTTTGCTTTTTGTTCCTTTTGTCAGCTCCTCTAGTGTCAAAGATTTTTACTTTATTAATAAACAGCCTCCTCATTGAACCAAGAGGGTTCTTTGACAGAAGATTTAAGGTATGTTGTGTCCCAGAAATACAGTTTCAGCGATGACAGAAAATGGTTATTGCTAGGTTATTTTTGATTGTGACACACCTATTATGTCACCAAGTAGCTGCTGCTGGAAGCTTTGAGAGGAAAGGAGGAAGGGAAACCATGAATGTCTGATAAGTGAGACCCTTTGTACATATTTTGGTTGGAGCTCCTCCCACCTCCTTACCACTGAAATAGATTATGGTGTTGAAAACCGAGACATTCAGACCTAAAGCTAAGATTCAAGGTTCGAGTACCATCACTGTTAACCGGTGAATGCAAAACCAGGAAGTTTTGTAGGACCAAGGCCATGAGTTTGCTCTGAATCTCTTGGTTTTTGTGGATAAGAGATTCATAGTCAATGTAAATATGTACAATTGAAATACTTTTCATTTTTTTATTTTTATTTTTATGAAATACTTTTTAAAAAAATATTTTATTTATTTGACAGAGAGAGAGAGATCACAAGTAGGCAGGGAGGCAGGCAGAGAGAGAAGGGGAAGCAGGCACCCTGCTGAGCAGAGAGCCCGATGTAGGCCTCGATCCCAGGACCCTGAGATCATGACCTGAGCCCAGGACCCTAAAATTGAAATACTTTAAAGTTTCATAACAAAGACAGATTTGTAATTAGAGAAAGGCACTGTCTACCAGCCTGTCATTGGAGGAGTGGTTAAGTCAGATTAGAGGAAAACTGCTGATTACATGGAGAGTTACGTTTTATTTCTGACAACTATATTTCTCCTTGGTTTTAAAAATTCCTTTTTATGAGGCAATTTGATTTTGTGCAACTTTTTCTACTTAAAAATTCTATTAGGCGACCTGGTGGAGGAATTTGATCATTTATTGCACATCTACACATTCACTAATAATAATGGAAGAATTTTTGGTTGTCTAGTTTATCTGAGAGAGAGAGATGAGTCTCACCATAAGAGAGGGTGGGGAATCTGGGCTCAGTGCCCAGAATTTTTCTTTGCTATTTGGATCACTGTGTTTGCTAGAATATTTAATTAATCCCACTCTTGGAGTAATGCTTACTGCTGATGACCATTGCTAAGCTGAAATATTAAACCATATGTAATATATCTTCAATAAAATTTAGATTTAGGGGCGCCTGGGTGACTCAGTGGGTTAAAGCCTCTGCCTTCGGTTCAGGTCATGATCTCAGGGTCTTGGGATCGAGGCCCACATCAGGCTCTCTGCTGAGCAACTTCTCTCTCTCTGCCTGCCTCTGCCATCAGGCTCTCTGCTGAGCTTCCTTCTCTCTCTCTCTGCCTGCCTCTCTGCCTGCTTGTGATCTCTCACTCTCTGTCAAATAAATAAATAAAATCTTTTTAAAAAAGTTTAGATTTAAAATCCCTAGATGATGTATATATTTGACAGTCCTTAATGAAAATTGACTAAAGGAATTTCAGAGAATGGATAGGCTTACTGGTAACTTCATTCATGTGAAAGGATTATAAAATTAAACTTAGAGAATTAGCACAACATTGGGGGTAGGATTATACCAATTCTTAAATATATCCATTGTTGTTATTGTTTTTAAGTTTTGGCTCTTCTGCGGTATCTCTGGTGAAGGCATTTCCTGAAGTACTTTAAGACCAGTTCTTTTTGGAGTACATTTTAGCCACAGTTAGACCATCAGGGGATTCTCTGATAATTCTCTTTTGAGTAATTCAATACATGGCATGATTTTCTTTTATTATTGAACCGATGCCTCAGCAAAGGGTTAGAGGAATTCTGCTGTTTGTAGCAAAATCTTGTGCCAAGAGCATTAACCTTGAAGTTCTATACACTTTGCAGGTCAGGCAATTACCACAGTTATCCTATTTACTTATTTAAGGATGTGGCAAGAAGAGTTTCCAAAAAATGGATTGATAAATATGAGTGGAGAGGAAAAATCAATTTCTTCCTTTTTTTTTTTTTTTTTGAAAGGATAGATCTGGAATTGTAATAATGGAAAGAATTCTAAGATTTAGTTGAAATGACTCTTGAATAGGTCAGGACAAATGGCCTGACATATTGGAGTATGCCTGTGCAGTCAGGAGTGATAAAATATTTGAAATGAGACAGTACTTAAGAATTTGATCAAATCCATTGGTCTTCAAACTTTGTAAAGGCTTGAGTCCCTTTATTTAAACAAAATCTCATATACTTAATATGTAAAACAGGTTTAGGGGGGAGCTATTCTCCTTGAAACAGAAGAGGTCACACCTGTTCATATGCTTCCCCTTCTTCCTTCTGAGCTTTGAAAATCAGTCATCTATTCCAACTTTTTTATTCTACAAATATAAACATTCATGTCCAAGAGGAGTGAAGTGACTTGTCCAAGGTTGTATAAATAAAAAGTGTCAGAGTTGATTCCCAGACCAGTGCTGTGCTTTATTTCATAACTTTCTACTTCAGACACTCTGCTTCTTGCTTGGAACTTGGTGAAGAGAACAACTAGGGAATACTAGAGAAAATACCAGGGAATACTAGGGAAAAGTGATGTGGTCAGAGGTTGTGAAGACAAGTGGGTAATATGGGTCACAAATACTGATCTCTCAGCCTAGAGCCCAACCATTCATAGAATAGGTATTTGTTGATCATTTGTAATGTACAGGGCATGACTTGAGGCCACAAAGGAAGTGCAGAATCCCACAGTAGAAGAATAATGTCTATCATTCTTTGCCTTGTGTTTTTTCCTTAGAAATGTGAACAAAAAAGGGACACCTGGGTGGGGACTCAGTCAGTTAAGCATCTGCCTTTCACTCAGGTCATGATCTCAGGGTCCTGGGATGGAGCCCCACATTGCATCAGGCTCTTTGCTCTGCAGGGAATCTGCTTCTCTCTCTCTCTTTCCCTCTCTCTCTTTGTGTCCCTGCCCCCCTTCATGCACTCTCTCTTTCTCAAATGAATAAATTTCCTAAAATATGTGAACAAAATGGTAATTTAGAGAATACATATCATCTACTCAGTATGTGGGCATAGACTCTGGAAACAGACTGCCTGCTTTGGAAATGTGGCCGTGACACTTACCTTGGGCAAATTTTTGTTTTTGAAGATTTTACTTATTTATTTGAGAGAGAGAGCACAAGCAGGGGGAGCAGCAGGCAGAGGGAGAGGGGGAAGCATGCTCCCTACTAAGCAAGGTGCCTGACATGGGGCTCCATCCCAGGACCCCGAGATCATGACCTGAGCTAAAGGCAGATGCCTAACCAACTGAGCCATCTTGGTGCCCCTAAAATGGTGTCTTTTACTTGTCTTAGTCATTTTGGGCTGCTATCACAAAGTACCATAGACAGGGTGGCCTATAAACAACAGAAATTTATTTCTCGCAGTTCTTGAGCTGAAGTCAAGATTAGGGTGCTAGCATGGTCAGGGTCTGGTGAGGGCTGTCTTCTGGATTGCAGCCTGACAGCTTCTCATTATACCTCACACGGGGAAAAGAACAGAGAGGTGGAGCAAGCTTTTGTGTTTTATGAGGGTACTAATCCTATTTGTGAACACTTTATACAATGACATTAGAGGCTTAGGATTTTAGCATTTGAATTTTGGGGTAACACATTCAATTAATAATACTTTAAGTTTAGTGATAGTTCTTACACTCTATATACTATTACAGTATGATATACTTCACTTATTCATGTTCCTAAGATGCTTTGTACATTAAATGAGAATCTTTTTTTTTTTTTTTAAGATTTTATGTATTTATTTGACAGAGAGAAACACAGCTAGAGAGGGAACACAAACAGGGGGAGTGAGAGAGGGAGAAGCTGGCTTCCCGCTGAGCAGGGAGCCTGATGTGGGGCTCAATCCTGGGACTTCAGGATCATGACCGGAGCCAAAGGCAGATGATTAAAGACTGAGCCACTGAGGCACCCCTTAAATGAGAACCTTGATAATTTGAAATACATGACACTTGCCAGTGATAACCTTGTACATTAGTTATTCTTTTCAGTACGTATGCTATCTTCTCAAATAAATGGTAATGCTGTGGGTATGGACAAGGCCATGGGTATCTCTTCATGTTTCCAGAGTCTAGCCTTGTACCTTGCACACAGAGGACAATCAACACATGTTTGCTATGTCATGAATTCTACTGTTAAAGACAACATCTCTTCTCAATTTTAGTTTTTCTTTTCTAATTTTAAACTGTCAACCTAATTATAATATCCTCTATATTATTTTTTTCTTTGTTCTGCTGGATCTGAGGTTCATAAATTTGTTGAACCATGAATAAAAGCAAAAATCTAGCACATGTAGGTAAGAGCCATATGCATTGCTTTAATGAATAGTCATAATGACATATGGAGGAGGACTGCCCGATTAATTATTGGGTTTGATGGAGTTGCTGCCTGCCTGAATGAGTCAGTCCAGGGGCCAATTTATAGTGGCAAAATTCTGTGATGGGTTGGTCTGACCGATAAGCAAAGTAAATAAATGAACCAAGTTGACTCAGTAGCCCAGATAATTTGCTAGATTAGCATGAAAATATTATATTGCTTCTTAATGAGCTTTGCCTATTTTTTTGAAGTATGTAGAATCTCATGGTGAGATCCCATTTAATACATTTCCTCAGCACATAAAAACAAAATGTTTTAGTTCTTTAGAACCAATGGTGCGAATTGTCAGTCATGTTAATAAACAGGTGTTTTTAGACTGATTTATTTTTTTTAAGTCTAACTTTCTAAAGTAGTAAAAAACCATGAGTACTCAGAAAAACAAATGAAAACTCCCCAGTATATAAATTGAAAGTATTTTCTTCCTGCCACTCTTTACTCCCTTATACTTCTTTCCCAGTAATAAGCAGTGTTACACATTTAAAAAACATTCTTCCAGATATTTTTATGTATTTACACAAGCAGGATTATATTTACCTATTTTTTTACAATTGGCTTTGTTCACTTAACAATTTCCCATACCAGAACATATGGATCTACCTCATTAAAAAATAATTGTGTAATGTTTGTCTTTATGAATATATCAAAATTTAACAACTTCCATATTAATGGACAGTGTTTTGCCATTAAAAGCAATGCCTCAGTGATCATCCTTTAAATAAAATCTTTGTGCACTGGTAGGATAAATTTCTTGAAGTACAATTGGGCAAAAACAAAGTGCATTTGAATTTTAAATTGATATTACCAACTTTCCCACTCAAAAGAATACCTAAAAATTTGTTTCCTTATTTGGTGTTTTGCTACTAGTTTGTTTTAAAATTTTTTACTTTATCTACAATAGATATTTATTTTTTCTGCTCCTTTTTATTTCTGAAAGCTACCCAAATGTCTTTAGGAGAACTGTCTCTTTTCAATGTGGCTCTATTAGTAATAGGCCAGGTGACTCAGTCATGGCCAATCAAGAGCATTAGATCTTGCTAATAAATTGTTTTCTGTTTTTTTTAATACCTTTATTTTTTCCCAGTTTTACTGAGATGTAATTGACAACTAAAATTGCATATATTTAAAAGGTACAATGTGGTGACTTGACAGACATTTATATTGTATAATGATTACTGCAGTCAAATTAATTAACACATCCATCAGCTCACATACTTTTCCTGATCACATTGTTGTCTGCGCTGTTCCAAAGCCCTAATCACCTATGGGAGCACCAGGAAGAGGTGCTTCCTTTTTTGCTGGACTGAAACTGGGAGAGTGTAGGCATGGAGTTGCAGACTGGCACATTGCCTCCTTGTTGCATACCAGTGTGGTGAAGAGTAAAGCTGATTGATAGAGGGAGATAGTGTCTCTAGATCAAGTTAGATGAAAGTCGGAAAAATCTACTCTGAGAATTCACAAGTGCATGGGAATGTCTGCCTTACATTTTGACGACTTCTTCTTCTTCGTCTTCATCTTCGTCGTCTTCTTCTTCTTCGTTGTCGTCGTCGTCGTTGTCAGGAAATGTGTTCTCTTTGGCACCTGTTTCTCTATCCTAGCCTGTTTTTCTTATTTAATCCACCGTGTCTGAACTGCCTAACCCTGGAAGCAAGTTTGTGTGACATTACACTTGTCACTCCTTTCTCTCTGGGCCTCAGTTTCCCTCATTTAAAAAATGAAGTGGGAATGGAGAGTAGATATTAAGGTAACTTCAAGTTCTGCCATTTTTGTCCAAATGCATCTCTCTGGATTCTGATCCATAGGTATGGCAAGCCAATTTAATTGGTTTTTCACTTTTTCTACTTTGCCTTTCCATCTAGATCCACTGACATTTTGTCTTGTTTTGTTTTGTTTTGTGATGTATTTTAGCATTCTTATTTTTATTAAGTTTAAAGTTGCAAAAGCAGCACTGGTCCTTGATCAGAGTTAAGTAATACAGAGACATAAGAAAAACTGAAGGTTTCTTTTTTTTTTT
>PITA01027227.1:0-21290 GCA_004023965.1 Spilogale gracilis | reverse complement strand
ATAGGGAGGGGAAAAAAATGAAACAAGATGGGACCAGGGAGGGAGACAAACCATAAGGGAATCTGAATCTCAGGAAACAAACAGGGTTTCTGGGGGAGTGAGTGGAGGGATAGGGTGGCTGGGTTATGGGGGGGAAAAAAAGAAGTCCACATGTAAGTGACCTTGCACAGTTAAAAAAAAAAAAAAGAAAGAAAAAGTATCATCAAAGCCATTTGCTTCCATACCCAAAATGAGAATCTACTTCTTTTCTGACTCTGAAGCTGGAAAAAAGGATGAATTTAACTGTGTGATCTTCTACCCTACCCTTCTACCTGAACCAGTGTGACATGTAAGAAGTCTCACAGGAGAGTAGAACAGTCGTTTTCTATATTCTTGGAACACCTGTTAAGGGGTTATAGGGGGTTTTTTATACAGCAAGTAGAAGTCTAGTCTTCTTTCACTCTCAGTGGGAAAAAAAAAAAGTCTCATTAAAACATATCCTTTGCCAAAATTTTATTGTTCAAAAAAGTCAATGTAACTTTCAACCCTTAGGCATTCTGCAAATTTTTAAATCCTTCAAAGAGCTGTCTTGTAAATTCTGAGCTTAAATATATTTCCCATCATTTTCAAGGCTATATTGATTTCTAAATTAGTATCTACTTAACTACAACCATGATTGAATAAGCTTTTTTAATGAGCCAGCATATTATACACACACTTTGCTATCACCATATATAAAAATAGCTATTCCGTAAGTGCAACTGAGAGGTTAACATAACGAAATGTTCAGGAAAGACAATAGGTAGCTAGAACATTTAAAATAGAATAAAGATATTACAATATTCAATTTGGGGAAACTTCCAATCAATACGGTAGACTGAGCTGACACCCAGGACACTTCCATTCCATTACAAACACACAGAAATGCTGAAATAAAAAATTATATTAAGTATAAAAGAAAATTAAGCTGAGAGTGAAAACAGGAAAGAGAAAGTTCCATATGTTGGGGAAAAAGAGTGAACTCAAAACCAGAGTGATAAGCTGAAGATAAATGACCGATAAATTCTCAGTCTTAAATACATCGTCAGGGCTTATGGTATTCAGGAAGACACAATAAAAGAACTTGGGCCCAAGAAAAATGGGGGGATTGAACTGTGATTTCTGAAGAAAGTTGGGAGCATGAAAGACTGCCCCATTTGTGAGATAAAGGAATGAGGGAATAAAATAGCTCAGTGTACTAACCTTAGCTACCTTGAAGAATTCTGTCTTCTGCCTGAGCCAGCAGATAACAGAAGAGTTATTTGTGATGCATCAAAGCCTTAATCCTAACTCATGTTCAAGCACAGAGTCTAAATTCCACTCCCAAGTGGCACAGAGACCCAAGAGTAACACATTGACATAAATAGTGGTCTGAAACATTGAAATCTGTTAAGTCCTGACTCATACTAAGCCCAAAACACTCTATTAGGATAAAAAGGACTAGGGCATGTAAGGCCCCAGAAGCAACCTCTGCTGCATATGGGCTAACAATAAACATGACAAATCATGAAAGGAACAAACCACCAAACAATGGGATAATAGGCACCTTAAGAATTAGAGAAAATTAAAAAAAAAAAATGAGAGAAAATAGATCCATGAGAAAAAGGACTTAAAATCAATGCTTACAATATTCAAAAATACAAAGAGAAGGAAAGAAACCACAGGCAGCACCTTCAGATTTTGAGCATGACTTTGCCAATCCAAAGACAGAGAGGCCAGAGAGGCCAGTTTCGAGGAAAGTGAATTACATGGTATTTGAGAAGAGCTCATTTGTCCGGCCCGAATAAGCAGTTTGCTTTCAGAGGCTAGAATACCCACTTCAGGAAATGCTGTTAGTTCATACAAGTGACATCACAAATTATGTGGTTCAATAGTCTTTTTCCTTACACTAAAAAAATTGCACTGACAAGAGCAAAAACACAATGCACTCATTTTGGCTTTTTGGCTGACTTCATGCTGGTAGTTTCATTTGCTATGTACCAGCTTTCATCCTCTTCCAAAGGTGGATTGAGGGGCCTTGGGAAGAGTTTTGATTCTCTGCACTTCCTGTCTAGTAAAATTATTGATTTGTTGTAATTTTTTACAGTATTGATAAACTTTACCACAAAAATTGTTTTCACATCATGATGGCCATGTAGTTTCTGCTTTCCCTTGTCTCTGTATCTTCAAAGTAGAAAGAAAGTCCCCAAGTAGAGCCAGGATTGCTATGCCTGTTTAAGTCATCCAATAAACCTAAATTACAATCTTAGTCTTGTTCCTAACTAGTTGCCCAATCTTGGACAAATTATCATCAGTTTATTCAAACTGTGACATAGAAAAAATAGCATTTTACCTAAAAAGGTTATTGGAAGATTAAACGATACAATACAGTAGGCGATACATTCTAAGATCCCCCAGTGGCTGAAACCATGGATAGTATCGAATCCTGTATATACTATTTTTTTTCCTGTACATACATGTTTATGATAAGATTTAATTTAAAAATTAGGCATAGTAAGATATTAACAATCACTAATAATTATAACAATATACTGTAATAAAAGGTATGTTTATATGGTTTCTCTCTCTGTCTCTCAAAATATCCTGTACCCGACACCCAGTGCTCCATGCATAAACAATGAATCTTGGAACACTGAAAAAATTAAATTTAATTTAAAAAAAAATAAATGTACAGGTGAATGGCCTGCCATTATTCACTGGTAGTTCAAAGGCAGTTATTCTCTGTAGGACAGGCTCAATGGCAGGAGAAACTGTGACAGAACTGGGCCCCCCAGTAACAGTGGAGATTATATCTCTTTTCCTCTCTGGCTGCTTGAAGTTCAGGCACTATCATGAATGACACAGTAACTATCGGGACCAGGAGGTTCATGACCAGCTGAATACCTCAGCAGAAACAGATGGTCATTGATATCCTTCACTCTGGAAAGGCAACTGTACCTAAGACAGAAACTCAGGAAAACCCAGCCAAAATGTACAAGACCACACCAGATGTCATATTTGTGTTTGGATTCAGAACCCATTTTGGTGGTGGCAAGACGCCTGGCTTTGGCACAATTTATGATTCCTTGGATTATACAACAAAAAATGGACCCAACCTAGAAACACAAGACATGGCCTGTATGAAAAAAGGAGACAAGAAAACAGCAAAAGGAATGCAAGAACAGAATGAAGAAACTCAGGGGGACTGCAAAAGCCAGTGCTGGTGCTGGCAAAAGGTGAGCTGAAGCTTGGACAACAGAAAGAGTAAAGATGTTGCAGTGGCTTTATCTGTGGTGATTGGGCGATTTTTCATGAGAGGATTAATAAACTAAGAATGTTAAAAAAAATAAACAGTGAAGATAATATTTTGATTATTCCGCATCCTGTTTTAGCTGTAAATGGGCAAGTCCAAGAACCATGATGGATAAGGCCATGGATGTCCTAATCTCTGACTCGCAGAAATAAAGGATTGAGTCATTCCATGAGGCAAGACAACCTGATCAACTAGCTACTGAGAAGGGGAATCTAGGATGGGTGGCAGAAGAGATTGATAAAGACTACCCATTATGGTCTCAGGAATGTAATAATGGTGCTTGTAGTTTGTCCCAGAAACACTTGTTCCTTATGTTTCCTAGAATTTGTGACGAACTGGAATTCTGAAAAGAACTCAATCTAAGAAAAAGGTGGATTTAAGTGATGCAAATGTTGGACTATGATAGTTGCTATTGGTGTTCTGCTCAGCTATGGTATTGAGGGCTGGCTGCCAATAAAACTGAAGCTCTGTTCTCCAGAAAAAAAAAAAATCCTGTACCATGGTCACCCTTCTTCCTGTGATGATGTGAGATTATAAAAAGCCTGTATGATGAGATGAAGTGAGGTGAATGACATAGGCATTGTGACTTAGGGTTAGGCTACTAATGACCTTCCAACAATACATCAGGAGGAGGATTGTCTGCTTCCAGCCTCAGTTGAGAGTAACTGAAACCATGGATAGTAAAACTACAGATAAGGTGGGACTATAATCTCTGCAAATGTTGCTTTCCTGGCTGTCTGCCAGCTTTCAATCAATAATCTTGAATCACATTACCTTGGTTCATCTATGAATCACAAACACCTTTCATCTAAAAAATCATCAAAAATATATAATCGAGCACTTAAATTTTCACAAACTCTTTGGATTACCTCAAGCCTCAATTAATTTATTTTATTGACTGTTATTAAAATACAGGAAATTTGTAGTTTAGCTATTGTTTAAGCAGACATGCAGTGAGAATGGGCTTCCAGAAAAATCTTAGGTATCATGATATTAACTACTTCTGGAGTAAAAATTCAGTATTTCCAGATGGTGGTTGATTTTCATTTCTCACAGATAAAATACAAATATGTACCTGAGAATTAAATTGTACTGACCATCCAAGAGAGTATTCATCCAACAAAAGTTTCTGTCCTTGTCATTATAAATCTAATCATTTTCTGGAATACAGAAGAGAATCTGACCTGGTACAGAGCCAAATATGCAACCTAGGTGGTAGTGTTTAATATAAAGTTGGTATTTAGGGTAACAGGCACTGTTGATAGAGAACAGTAAATTAAGTAACTATTATGGTACTAGGTTATAAAGACAAATTGCCATTTAGGAAAAAAACTTTGAAACAAGACAAAGCCTAATTATAATTATGAACTTACACATAGTAATAATTAGATGTCAAGAACCATGAGTATTCTGTTGAAACTCCAAAGACTTGAGAAATAACAGTGCTTCAGATTTCAACTTTAAAAACTTAAGAAAATCACAGAGGAATCCTGGAATTAGCAATTAAAACAGAACAAGGAAACAATGGCATTATCCTTGGAAGAAACTGTCCCTACTCACCTCTTTCAGGATTTAATACAAATTTCACCTCCATATAAAAAAGTAATTTTATATATGTAAAATAAATATCTCTGTATTATTCCACTGGGAGCTATATTGTATAATGTCATATATTTACCATGTCATATGCCATGCCAAATCATTCCTAACAGTAGAGGTCTAAAGTAATGACATAGCTACAGAAATTATTGGAGAATTCAGCCAAATTTCTATTACTGTACTTGCTTGAATAGTCATGCTACCTTGATAAACCCTCAAATGCTTTTGAAACTTCACTGAGAAAATAAGAAAGAAATTCCATGTTCTTCTTTGATATTAAGGAAGATTGATCAAAAGATTTATTAACAATGTAGAGATCCAAAGAAAAAAGACCTAAAATTTCCTCTGCTCAAAACTCTGAGAAGGCAGTGGAGAACAAGAAGAAGAAGAAACCAGAAGAAGATGAAGAAACTCATCAAAACCATTCACAAAAATGTCTGCACCAATAGTTCTTAAATGAGCAAGGCTTACCATCTGGAACCAATTGCCTTGTGATGGAGAAACAGATGTTCTATCAAGGTTGCCTTGTGATGATGTGGGCCAAGAAGAAAAGGAGGGCCAACTCCTAAAACACGCAGAGCTCTGTAGAGAGATGAAAAAATGCAAGGAAGATAAAGAAAGTAGATTTTCTTTGACCAAAAATAAAGTGGACAAGATTAGATATTGTATTTTGACCCATTCATAAACCATCAACCCTGTAGCAGGCCTAGAACTTAGTCCTTAGATGTCTGGCGTCTGGCATATGAAAGAAAGATAAACATATTATCACTGTATATAATCCCAATAGAATATATGTTCCATGAGGACAGTGGCTTTCATCTATTTTGTACCTTGCATGAGGCAGAAACTTAGCTATCTAGTGCATGTATGCATGAATAAAGTTGCTTTCCATTGAACTGGACCCCTAATTTGGATGCCTCTCCCATCCCCTTTTAGGTTGACACCAGTCACATTCAAAGCCTCTCAGATTTCAGAATATTGGTTCAGACAGGAGCAGTGCAGGCCCACCTCCTGCAGGCTGAGGATCTATGACACATGAAAAGCATGACTCTGTGGGTATGCACAACATAGATGTGACATTTATTCCTGACCTAAGTTGAAATCTAATTACCCCTAAAATGTGAGTTATTAGGACTTTTATAAATTTTATTGTTAAAAAAATCAAGTCTGTTCTTTATGGGAAAATAACCTTAACCAGAGTTTTTAAGTTATGGAGCTTGCCTTTCTTTTTTCTGTTCTCCTTCCTTTTAAAAAAATAAAATAAAATGAACATAAATTCAAATGTATATTAAGAAAAGCAAAAGACCAATTTTGTTCTATTGAAATTATCATTTTTCTGTTTTATGTTGGTAAAAAGATGAATTTCAGTCATTGATTTTGAAGAATTAAAGTAACTTTGCATTTCTGGGATAACTACTGCTTTGTTTTTATGTAATATCTTCTCATATGTGATTGAATTTCATATGCTGAAAATTATTAAATTTTAGGATGAGGATTATTGGTCTGCAATTTTCTCTGTTTTGCACTTTTTTGGTAATATTTTTGACACATTTTAGCACTGGGGTGATGTCGGTCACATAAAACAGGTTGGGAAATATTCCTATCCTCTCCATTTTCTGAGTTTGTGTAACATTGGCATTTCTTCTTTAAATACTAGTTACAAACCCCACTGAAACCACTTGAACCTGAAGTTTTCTCAGAGACAAAGACCAGTTTTAGTAACACATTTTATTCTGCTCCAATTCACCTGAAAGAATGTATAATAAATACTTTCTCCTGGTATCTTATTTAAAATGTCTGAGCCACTTTTATTCAATAGACAATGATAGTGACCATGAGTGATAACTGATGAATTACCCAGATCAAAAACTGACATGATGTTCCTAGAAAAAAATGTTCAATTTCCTATTTTGGATGAAAGATGACCTGGCTATTAAACCAGAGAATTAGAAGGCTGGTTGGGTAATCTATATGCAAATCCAGCAAGTCAAAGCTTGGGGTTCCAATACACTTCCAATACTTTCCAGAGCATACTCAGTATAATTTGTCTTTTCTGTTCCTGGCACTCATGATTACTGACCCTGTTCCTAATTTCCAGCAAAAATAAAACATCACTGAACCTGCCAAGGCATTAAAATAGGTTCAATGAAGTAAAAACTGCCCATAGAGGGCAGATCTGGATTATTATAAACAAACTTAATTTTTGTTCTTAATCCCCCATTCCCATATCCCAATCCCTATTAGAATTTCAGGACCTTATTTCACTCATGTACATAACCACTGTATGCAGGTAACTCCACTAATAAAAGATACATATCATTTAATTTGTCATTTCATATTTTTCCATTCTCTATTATAAGTCTCAATAAAGAATACATCTATTCTACCATAAGGATTATAAAAAGATCATAGACTGAATGTATCAAAAGCCATTCAAATGTGTTTCTGTCAAAAGACAACACACGGCCATGAAAAACTAAGGCTGGATTGTAATGAATGAACTAAAACACTGTTCATTTCCTCTGTTGGCTGAAAACTTTTTCTACTGAGTTTACAGACTCAGTTTACATAAGAGATGCTTCTCTTAGAACTGCCTTCAGAAGCTACCCCATCCTCCTAACAGTCCTCAGTGGAGTGATTTGGATTACTGTTAACAGATGAAAGTCATTAACAGCTGTGGATATTCCAGAACTATTCTCCATGCCTCTCCACTCTGCTCTGTGTCCTGGGAGACGAATCTGTATGGGCTCTATTAAGGAACCCTCTGGCTAGCTCTCTGGCTTTTTCTCAAGTTTGGCCAAAGAGAAGCACCATCAGATATTTGAAAGCAAAGAGAAGAATGAGCTCAGAAATGCAGCTGTCCTCCTCCTTAAGGTCCCAGGTCCAGTGGAGAGCTCTCACCTACATCTCTTTCTGCATTCTAATAGCAAACCCCTCCTTTTATCCCTTTCAGGGCCCAGGAAGCATAAGGACTCCCCCATTCCTTGTTAGTTTCCCATTTCTTATTCACATCTTCTGTAAATGGATCTTTTATTAAAAACTCCTCAATCTCTTCCCCTTCCCCACCCCCCCCAACACGATGTGAGCCAGCAATAAGCTTCTTGCCTAACCCTGACTAATAAAAGAGTCCAGTTGGCCAAACAAGATGGATGATCAAGCTGGGTAATACGTATTTTAGTACAAAAGAAAATCTGTATAAGCATGACAGTAATTTTTTGGTATTTCCTGTTCATTGGTTCCACAGTACTTTCCAAAAGAAAAGTTCCAGAACTATTTAGAGCACGGACATCATATTTCAAACATTTAATCTCCAAAGGTGACTACTTTGATGGAAACACTATTCACTTTCTTGTTCAAATTCTAGGTAATTGTTTTTAAATATCTGATGACACTAATCATCACATTTTATATCTGTTCATCCCTACACACACATACACACACACACACACAGGAACCTTGGAATTGCTGAGTGCATAATCAAATTTTGGGGCTATACAGGTCCAGATAGTAAAAACAGGAAATAGCTTGTTTCTAGAAAGAGAGTGGGAGAGAGAGAGATTGAGATAGATCTTGAGGATAGAACTGAACATCATGGGGTATTGAGAAAAAAATAAGATTGTTTCCAAAAAGAAACATATTTCATTAAATAGACATATGTAAAATTATTTTCATGTTGTGAAGGGCAAGTTGTTTATGTAAAACAAGCATAAGCTGGAAGAACCATTGATTTCCTTGGACTCTTTCAGAATTGGTTTTCTTTTTTAGAATATTAATATTTAAGACAAAAACTTGAAACTTGACCAGGTGGCTAGGTCTCTATTTGGAGCCAGTTAATTTCTAAAGCTGGTGTTAAGTTATTCTTTTTCTTTTCTCTGTACATAATGTACTACACTGAGTTGTTACTGTGGCTTAAAAATACATGACAAACATATTGAATGTTCCCAATGTTTTTAATTTAGATTTGCACAATCATAGAAATTAGAGATGGAAAAACTAGGATTCTTCTTTTTTTTTAATTATATTTATCTTTTTGACACACAGAGAGAGAGAGAGAACCCAAGCAGAGGTAGTGGGAGAGGGAGAAGAAGGGTTCCCCATGCAGAGCTTGATCCCAGAACCCTGGGATCATGACCTGAGCCAAAGGCAGACACTTAGCGACTAAGCCACCCAGGTGCCCCAGGACTCTTCCTCTTAATATGAACTGTAGTCCTTGGTCCAAGCTTGATTCTCTTTTGCTGATTAACAAAGCTAAGATCGGAGGAAGTGGGGGGTGACAACAGCCCTCTGGGCAATTGTTTCCATTATTTCAGGATTTCTGGTACAGGGTTATCTCTCTACTGGAGCACCATTCCTTTACTGATTTACCCTGGATCCCAAACAGTGACCCTTCTCTTGGCATTACACTTTAAACTTACTGCTTGACAGAAGTAGGGTGTCTGGCCCCTGCTATATATTTGAACCCTCAAAGTGTCAACATGGCAATTAACTATTGGATCAAGATTGCTTAGAAAAGGTAGCAATGTGAAACTCTCTAGTCTACCCTCTTTGGAGTTATGGAGATAACCAAATTCAGTCTGTCTTTTAGTCATATTTAATTCATATGATGGAATACCGGCACACATAGAATCCTATGTCAGTTATTCTGTTAACAGTGATCTATATATTTAACTCTAGTAAGCCCCATAACATTTTTTTTCACTCAAGAGGCAAAACAGTCTTTAAATCCTATATTACTTTGAGGATTCTCCTAGTTTTGCTTTCCTCTCTCAAGCACAGCACCATATTAGCCTGATACAGCTAGCTAAAAGGAAGTTCGTAAATTACCTAGTTTCTTGCCATACTTTGCACCTGAAGCAACTAAACCTAAGGAGTGACTTGCCATTATCCCGTTCAAGGTTTCTCCTGATATTCACTAACAAGACTACTTTTTCTTTTTGGTTAAAGACTTTATTTATTGTTTCAGAGAGAGGGAGATCACAAGTAGGCAGAGAGGCAGGCAGAGAGAGAGGAGGAAGCAGGCTCCCGGCTGAGCAGAGAGCCCAATGCAGGCCTCAATGCCAGGACCCTGAGATCATGACCTGAGCTGAAGGCAGAGGCTTTAACCCACTGAGCCACTCAGGCACCCAACAAGACTACTTTTAAGAATAACATTTAAAGAAGAATAAGGCCTACTTTCTAAGAGTTTAAGCCAAATATTTTTTAAATCAATCTGAAATTCCACTAAAATGTCTTATTTGTTTTAAGTCAATTATTTCAAAACCAAACTCATCTGATGAAACTGTTCCATTCCAATGTAAATAAACTGAGACCAAATCAGAACTAATCTGGCCCTCATTGGATGCTGTTAGCTAGCTATATTTTCATATATATCTTTTATCCTCCTTATTAGATTTTAAGACTTTTGTTCTTTCCTTCTCCCAATATGCCTTGTCCTGTCCTTTCCAGGTAATCAAGTACACTGAGTGATAGAAGATCCTGGCAACTCCAAATCCGCAGCTCTTTATTCCAATTCATATAGTGATGGTGCCAACGTCAATCTTGGGAATAATAAATTAGTATTTATTTTGCTTTAAAAATACATAGAGCAATAAGTTTATCATTCTTACCAGAAAGAACACCACACATATCTGATGAAACTATAACAGAGCTTAAAAGTAAATAGAGCTTGGAACACTGGCATGGGAAAAACTCTAGTGATTCCTAACCATCCTCTTTGATTGGTTAGAATTGTCCTGTTGAGTGTCCAGCCTGAGACTAGCACGTAGGACCAATCAATACAATAAACCAGGTAAAATGTTTCCACTTCAACTTAACCTGTAAATTCACAAGGATGACCTATTTGCTCTCTTCAGCTCTCAAAGCTACAAAGGCTGGTTCTAATGGAATAGATTTTCTGTTCATTATAAATGTATCCTATATTCTCTAGAGTTCATTTGGTACTTACTTTTCTGCTTCATTTATATAAATAGTGGTCTCCATCCTAAGAATCTCGATTTGTCTAAAATATTAATTAGTTAGGGGCACCTGGGTGGCTCAGTTGGTTAAGCAATTGCCTATGGCTCAGGTCATGATCCTGGAAACCCGGGATTGAGCCCCACATCGGGCTCCCTGCTCGGCAGGAAGCCTGCTTCTCCCTCTCTCACTCCCCCTGCTTGTGTTCCCTCTCTGGCTGTGTTTCACTTTGTCAAATAAATAAATAAAATCTTTAAAATATTAATTAGCTAAACCCACAAATGGTTCCTTTTGTATTATTTGTCTGACATCTTTTGGAAAGAATTTTTAACCAATAGGAAAAAATTAAAGTTTATACTGGAGAACATTTTCATAAGTCCATTTGGCCAGGTCAGTAGATTTGGAATTTGGCAGTGCCTATAAATTTTATTTAATTTTACTTCACTTTGAGAGTTTGCTGAGTGAGTAGAAGTAACTAAGGGAACCAGAGAATGATTGATTATAGGTGTTGTTTTTTTTTTTTAATATTGCCTAAAACATGGAAGAAAAGGCATCAGAGAATGAGAGGGAACTGAAGACAAGGGAAGCATTCAATGGATTAAACAGAATTTTAGAAAGACAGATTCCAGTTTATAGGATAAAAAGAGAGATTCAAGAAGAATTATTTAATTCCTCATGGATATAACTGATTTTTCCCTACAGAACACAGTCAATATTTAGATAAGCTTTACTAAAGGAATATCTTAGTAATAAAAGTACAAATTGGAATTAAAAGAGTGAAATGCAAAGTTTAGAGGATTTGCAGCAAGTATTCCATGTTGTGACCACAAATGGATACAGCTCTTTGCGTTGTGTGAGGAGTGAAACCATTTCCTCTACCAATGGGCATCTTCATTTCCAAGGTCAGCTTCTCAGGAAGTTTTCACTGACTGAGAATGTCTAAGAACAATGTGGCACATTGGAGAAAAGAGATCAAACTTACGGGACCGTCAGGGGTCACATAAACACAGACGATGTTCCCACATAGATCATAGTTCCCATTAATACAATGTTATAGGAAGAAGAGACTGACTTTAGGAGAATGATCAATTTTAATCTGAATTTGCTTTCTAGACGCCTTTGGAGCAAGTGTCTGCTACAAATCAAGGCCAGTTGGAGGAGTGGATTTATTTCCTCCAAATAAGTGTGGGAGACCTACAATGTTAGACAACACAGCAGCAAACTTGGGAGTTTCTCTTCATTTCCTCTCAATGAAGTATAAGTCAGACACAAAAGTAAAAGATAAATATCCTTTCCATGGACATTTTCTACAGGCATATTTATATAAGATAGGAGTCCTGTAGGTGGAGAGTGCCAAGTAAGAAGGTGCATCATGAGACAATCAGACATAGCACAGTTAAAAATTCATCCCAAATTATCTCAACAGACTTTTTTAAGTCCCTACTATGTAGCAAGCTGTGCAACACAATTTGAAGGGGTGAAAACTAAAGAAAAAAATTAAAACTCTTTTTAAAAAGCAGTAGGAAAGATAGTTTGCTCCCTGAAATGGAAATGAAATCATACACATCACAACCTGCACTGTTTCACTCTTCCAAGGAAACAAAACTGCTAAAAGTAACAATGCTTTGACTTGAAGAACCAGCTCAGAACAGCTCATTGGCCCGGACCCCTGAGCCCAGACTTCAACAATGGTCTCCTAGTGATCACAAAACATGGTAGTCCTCTTTAATGGGGTTAATGAGACCAAAAACAACTTTCTCCAAGCTGTGCCTGGAAAAGTCATGGAGAAAAAAGTGTTAATATACATGTGCAAAAGGACACAGGCATGAAATCAGCAATATTTTCTCGGAAGTTATTGTAACTTTGGACTTGGGAAAGAGTATTTAACAATTTAATCATGACATTTACTTGTCAAATTAATTCTGTGTAGCCCAGATAAGAATGTAGCCACAAAATAACCAATAAGCAGGAAGAAGGGAAGAAAAGAGATATCTCCTACAAAAATGAAATAATAGTTCGTAGGGTGCTATATAATCCTAGATTTGTTGGATTTGCTTTATGTCATAGGAGTTAGGGGTCCTGACTTTGTGTAACTACCTACTGAGTACTTCTCCATGGATCTACCTCAGGCATCTAAAATGCAACATGTCTGAAACCAAACCCATTATTTTAAAATACTCATACAGACTGAGATCATTAAGGTTAGTTCAAGGGTCTCTAGTCCGTCAAAGGGACAACTAACTATACTGTGGATGTCAAGGAAAGCTTCACAGGAAAGACAAACCTTGAACCACATGTTAACGAACAAGTAGTAGTAGCTCACAAGATGAACAAATGCTTGAAGAATATTCCAGGCAAAGAGCAGAGCACGCATAAAGGTAAGCAAGCAGGAAGAGCATGGGATATTTTAAGAACGTCATAGAATGTAGTTGGTTACAATCTGTTTCTACTTGCAATGCTACTGATATCAAATGTGTGGGGCATTTTCCTCATCGCAACCAATTATCTGACTCACTGGACACCACCATTCAATTCTGACCCTAACTACCCGGAGTTAGCACAGACCCCACAGATTAAGGCTCCGTCCCACAAGACTGCCCCCACTTCAGATGCCAATAGAAAGTCCTGGACCTCCAGTACTTCAAATGGACTGGCTATAAATCAGAGTTCCCACAAACCCACCCTCGGTTTTGATCATTTGCTAGAATGGCTCACAGAACTCATGAAAACAGTTTCTTTACTACTACCCGTTTATTATAAAGGACATTATGAAGGATATGAATGAACAGTCATTTGAAAAGATACAAAGGATGAGATGTAGAAGGATACTGAGCACAGGAGCTTCTGTCCCCATAAAATTGAGGTGTGCTACACTTCCCTCCTGGCACATGAAATGTTCACCGATCTAGAAGCTCTCTCTCATTTAGGGGGTTTATGGAGTTTCCATTATGTAGACAAGATTAATTAAACCACTGGGCATTGGTGATTAACTCCCTAGAGGTTGAGAGGTTGGAGTGAAATTTCCTGTAACCTCTAACAACATGGATGTTTCCCCTGGTAACCAGCCCCTATTCTGAAGCTAGCTAGGGACGAGGTAAGAGTCACCTCATTAGCATAAACTAGGTAAGGTTGAAAGGGGCTTATGGTGAATAACAAAAGACGCTCCCTTCGCCTCTATTACTCTGGAAATTCCAAGGGTTTTAGAAGCTCCTGTGTTAGGAACCAGGGACAAAGACCAAATTTATTTCTTATTATGTCACAATATCACACAGTTAAAAGGGGGTGATAGAGATAAAACAGGGGTGAAAGCAGTAGTCCAATTATAAAAGGACTTTATTAAATTTAAATTATACCCAGTAGTCAATGGGAAGTTACTGAAAAATTCAAAGAAGGAAAGTGATATGGTCATAAATGTGTGTTTTCAAGAGATCTTCCTAAGAGCAGTGTGGAGAGTGAACTGGAGACATGCAAGCCATGACATTGAGCCAAACTCAATAAGGACTGGAACAGAGCTATGGCAAGAACATTAGAGAGACACGGTCAGGTGGCAGAGACAGTACAGAAATAGAGTCTATGGGACTTCAGAGGTTATATGACAAGGGGAGTAAAGGAGAGGAAGGAATTAAGGATAACTCCAATTTCAAGTTTGAGTGCCTGGTTGGACAATGGCTTAAGTAGCTAAGGAACCAAGAGGAAGAAGGAGGAGGCTTTGGGATGGGGCAGGAGACAATGAGGACTTTTTTGGACATGCAGAGATTCCAGTGTCATTCTGGTGGAAATGTCAAGGAGGAAACTAGAGTAACAGAACTGCTCAGAAGAAAGGTGTTACAAGAGCTAAGGATCTGGAAGTTGGGGGCCCGGCTGTAATGAACCATGGGAATAATAAGTGCTTCTAAGCAAGGTTAAGGTTAAAAGAGGCTGAAGACAGAACTCTAAGAGCAAAAACAAACATGAGGCAGGATCTTTGGGACAAGCCTTGATAGAAACCCATCTCTTCAGTTGTATGAAGCTAACCTAATTAAAGGGAGAAAGGGGTACATGCCTGGGGTGAGATCCCCCTCTTGATGAAGTTTTGTGATTAAGGGAATAGGGGCCTGGATCTGCCATCAGGAGTCTTTTAGCAGCACAATTCTTAGGAAACTGGGACACTGAAACAAATTACTTCTATGGGAGCCTGTCGAAGAGCTATCACCATAACTACACCACCAATGCAGAGTTAAAAGTGCCCCAGGTAGAACCAGAATTGTAGGCTAAAAGTTCACGTTTGAAATTATAACATGTGACATGCACAAGCTTGTGGACACAATTGACTCTCATTATTCGTAAACGGTCTATTGCAAATTCATCTACTAAAATTTGCCTGTAACCCTAAAATCAATGCAGGACTTTTGTGGTCATTTTGGGGCATGCATGAAATGGTGATAAATTGGGAGTCCCCAACATACACATTCCCAGTTGAGGTCAAACACATTGACATTCTCCCCTCTTAGGTCCCCTGTTTACTATAAGCAAGTTTCCTTTTTACAGTCTATTTAGTGTCACATGTCTTGCACTTTTCGTGGATTTTTTGGCTTGAAATGGCCCCCAACCATAGTGCTGACGTGTTATCTCATGTTCCCACACAGAAGGTTGATGTGATGTGCCTTACAGAGAAAATGTGTTTTAGGTGAGCTTAGTTCAGGCTATAGTTCTATTGGCCATGAATTAATATTAATGAGTCAAAAATAATATTTAAAATTTTTTCTTAAACAGAAACACACATAAAACAAAGCTATGTATTGACTAGGTGATGAAAGTGCGACCAATCTTGTAGGAACACAAGAAATACGTTTCAGTGTTCGGTAATTCAATGCTAACAGTGACTTTATAGGACATAATTATTGCAAATAACAAGAATTGATTATTTATGTAAAAGGCAGAATGAGTTTAGAGTTGTATCAGTCCTAACTGAAACTGTAATTTACTCAAAATGGTTCATTATACAAGCACACAAGGTTCAGGATAAGTATTATTTTTGAGTTTATTTAGGCTTCTGACGCCAGAAAAAAAGAAATGCCATGAATGGCATGATCTTTCATTGTACTCCTATGAACTAAAGAGGTTAAACACGTCCTGAAGTCCAGGGCCTCAGCCTGTCACGTACTTGCTGTGGGACCTCAGACAGGCATTTGCCCTCTCTGAATCCTCATGCCTCACTTAAGAAATGAGACAATGACACCACATGAGCCCTCAGAGCCCTGTCAGCTCTGACAGTCCCTGATTCTGCAGCCAGTCCCCAAGCAAGGCAAATGTCATGACTTGTGACTTTAGGACTACATAAACCTTGCAAGAAAGATTCACCGGAGTGCACTTCCTGTTTTTCCCAGAGCAACATGAGGACAAACTCATTAGGTTACTGATTTAATGATCTGCAACTCTTGTCTAGTTTCAACTTCAATGAGAGGAATATATCCAAAGAAAAACTGGAAAAATGACAGAGTAAAATATCTTCAATTATTTCAAACTTAATGGCATTAAAAATAGAAAGACACAGCACAAAGGGAAGAGAGTCTAATGGTAATTATTTAAAGCAAATGGCTTGAGTGATCAGGGCTGGATCCAAACGACTTGCATGCCAGGCTGCCCCAAGCACCCCGCTCTCTTTTAGGTCTCTGCAGAGAACCTCAGCATACTTACCAACAATTGCGTGCTCCATTAAGCACTTGGCAAAGGGCTGGATGGACATGTGTAACACAGACGTTTCCATGGAAGGTTAGGCCTCCCAGATGGAGTTCTCATTTTAAGAATGTATGCAGGATTAAGATGTAATCCATTGTTTCAAGTAATACAGTGATGCACAAAATAAATGTTTGAATTTATTTTTCCTCCAGAGAACTCTTTAACTGTATAGGATGCACTAGTAAACAGAATCCATTACTTTATAAAAGGCATCTCTCTTCCATTGTCAAAGAGCCACCCCAGGTAGTAAAGGGAAAAATTTTAAAGATTAAACACACACACAGAGTCTCTCTCTCTCTCTACCTCACCTTATCTTTTCTTAGCCAATGAGAAAATTGCTATAGCTATAGGCAGGCTCATACCTCGCATCTATGGGTGTCCAACCACCCTCTGCCTCCATCTCCAGCCTACACTTGGGGCCTTGTACACATGGGTAGAGACACCAGCACATGGTGACAGCACAGTCAACACTCAAAAGGACAGACCTATGGACGAAGCCCTTGCAGACTCTAGTAATGGGTTCAAGGTCCATAAGCTAAGGAAATCTGAGATTCTGGGGACTCAGGCTGTGGTCTAGAAGCAGAATGTGACCTCTAGGTGAGCATCTCTCTTTAATTCTTCAGGCTCCTTACCCCCATGGGGGAGGGACATGGCTGAACTGGCATGTGTGCATTCTCTCATGATGCAATTTTACTCTTTCTCCACATTTGATAATGCACAGGACATTGCAGTGTTTTTCTAAATACGTTTCTAGCTCTAAATGTCTCAGCACATTAAAAGTTGTCCCTCTTGGAGGACTGAAAGCATAATAGTACATTGCAATGTGTGTAATACACATGTAAATGTGTGATCACATGCTGGACTGAACTTATGGGGAAAGAATAAAGAATCTCTTCCATGTGGAAGCAGCACAAGACCTAAATAAGTAAAATTAAAATTAATGTTTCATTGAGAAACAACTATACACTCTTATTCGTATTTATGAAACCTAAAAACACATAATCACAGCTCTATCTCCATTTTATATACTCCCCTCACAGCACCATGAAAGCTCTATGACCATAGGAACCTTGTCTGTCTTTGGCACCTTGCCCAGTGCCTGGCATCTGATGAATGACCAATCAGTGTTTGTTGAATAAATAAATTGAATTCACCCTTTGAATCTGTAGAACTTCAGCGCCTCTGCTCTAAACAGTTGGTTTAGTTTCAAAACCCACATAATAAAGTAGACCTGTGTCTCCTCTCCCATGACTCTTTTTGTGGCTGGAGATGTTTTTCATCCTAGGAAATGCGCGTAGCCACATGGTGTGGCATTGTTTGCTCAACTAGTTTTCAACACAAGGACTCAATTTACATATACAGGGCTCTTCAAAAGGTTACAAGAGCTTTCAGCTTCTGGCTTGAGGCAACAGCCTGGGCCCTGGCAGCAGCAGCTGTGAGGAGACAGTCATGAGACCAAGGGAGAGGAAAGCCAGACATCACCATTTCAGGGTACTGTCATGACGCACTAGAGCGTCCCTGCAGTGGCGATGAGGTAGCAACAGTGTACCACAGCCTTTTAAGTTCCCTCACTTTAGAGGCGCCTGGGTGGCTCAGTCATTAAACTAAATCTGTCTTCGACTCAGGTCATGATCCTGGATTCCCAGGATCGAACCCCACAATGGGCTCCCTGCTCAGCGGGAAACCTGCTTCTCCCTCTCTCACTGCCCCTGCTTGGCGTTCCCTCTCTAGCTGTGTTTCTCTCTGTCAAATAAATAACTAACTAAAGTCTTTAAAAAAAAAAGTTCCTTCACTTTGCTCTTGTCAATTTCTCCTTCCCAAACGTCCTGGTTCTCAGAAGTCTACATAGCAAGCCAAGCTACTGCTAAACCAGAGGCAAGAATGCCATCAAAACTGCTAGGAGCTGAGTACAAGGAAAAGCAGGACCTTTGTGGCTCCTTTTCCCAAGATAAAATGAGGATTAAAAGCATATAGGTATTTTTTTCATTGATGTTTATAGTGCCATAATTAAGTAAATAAAAATACTTTTGAAATTACAAACTTGGGACGTCTGGGTGGCTTCGTCAGTGAAGAGTCTGCCTTTGGCTCTGGTCATGATCCCAGGGTCCTGAGATGGAGTCCCACATCAGTTCCCTGCTCAGCAGGGAGCCTGCTTCTCCCTCTGCCTGTTCTCCTGCTGCTCCCCGCCCCCACCGTTTAGGCACTCTCCCTCAAGGACAGGTGGTCAGTCAAGACATACCAGTTCTGCCCACGTAGACCAGTGCTGATGGACAGCTGCCACCCTCAAGGGCCCCCTGCTGTATCATCCCTATTCTGGGGTCCCTCAAGCCGCCCTGCCCTGCAAAACAAAAAGGTTACAATGGACCAGTGTTCCTGACATATATAGTTCATTCCATTTTTTAAATATCATCACTAAATATGAGCCTAATTGTTATATTTTTATATATTTGCATGTGTGAGAGAAAATACACCAAAATGCTTAGTAGTGATTATATTGACAGTTGGAATTGTAAGTGATTTTTATTTTCTTCTTTATGCCTTTGGGATTCTCATAGGTTTCCACATTAAGCATAGGCGACTTTTATGGCCAGAGGTAAGATGAATGAGAATGTGATTTGTTGAAAGAGAGACTCCTAAAGGAAAATAAAATCATCTCATTATTCACTCATACCTAACTCATTCCTGGTAACAATAATTATGCACTAAATTCTATAACTGTGTCTTGAGTACCTACCATGAGTCTAGCATAGGAGATACGAAGTAATATAAAACGTGACCTCTGTCAAGGATTTTACAGTCCGGGTGGGAGGTAAGATACACCACACACACACACACACACACACACACACACACACACACACCCCACACACACCTTTCTGACCTTTTGCCCAAATATCATCATTCTAAGGAGGCCAACCCTGACCAACCTGTTTAATACTGCCATCCACATCCACCTCCACCTCAGCGCACTAGATTCTCTTCGCCCAGTTCTAACCTTCCTTTTTCTATAGTTAGCACCTTCCAGAGCTCTGGGACAGCAGTGTGCTTGCAGTTCCCGTGGAAGCTGCAGCAATGGAAGAGGAGCCAGGAGCAGGGGCCTGACAGTCCCAAGGAAGCGCTCTGGCGAGGTGGGACAGAAAGGTGAGGAGGAAAGGGCACGCTAGCCTGGAAAGAGTTAATTTTCCTAACCCTCAAGCACCTCTCTTGGGGAGAAATGAAAGACTGCAAATAGCAAACTGATTTTTATTTTTTTTAGTTGAAGGGCACTTCAGTCATCAGAGTAAGTAACTCACTTGTCATCACAATTTCAGGTGCAAGGAAATTTAATTCTTTAATTTCAGTGCTTACAAGCTGCGGCTTTCTAACCAGAAATAGACTTAAATTCAAGTCTCCATGTGTGTTACCTCTGTAACCCTGGACAAGTTATTCAACACCTGCAAGCCTCAGTTTCCTGATCTATAAATTGGGGAGAACAGCAGAGCCCACTGCAAGGAGCTGAATGAGGGCATGAAGGCAGAGCACGTCACCCCATGTCCGGAAGGGATGAAGCACCTGGCTTGGTCAGTGGTGGCTCTGCTGAGTGGAGATGACCACAGATGGCATCGTGCAAGTGTAGCTGGCATGCCAAATCATCTACCTCTTTCTGATGCCTCAAAGCACACTTGCCTTTTATCAGGTCCTCTGTGTGTGTGCAGAGCTCTAAGTGTACACCAGACACAGACATTCCCAACATCTGCTGCTCCGTAAGACATGCATCTTCACTGACACCAACCACTTCTCTCCCAGGAGAGCCGGCCTCTGTTTGGCCAGTGTCTGTAATCGCACTGTGCGCGTTTGACAGATGCTAGCAGTACAAGTGATGAGCGCTGACTGGGCTCACGTGTTCAGTGAGAGAAGATGTCCGCAGTAACCCAGGGACACGGAGAAATCCGATTACAAACAGCTCTGCTCTCATCCTACCCCACATTTTCAGCATTCCCCTGGAACAGCTTCACTTGTAGGGGGAACACCCATGGGACAGTGTTTCCCTGCAGCCATCAGGGCACCTTCAGAGCAGCCATTTTTCTCAGAAAGGGGAAAGTAAGGCTGCTTAGTCATGTCAAGGTCTGAGGGGTATGTCTGGGACTGAGGGAGCTTCAAGCAACTCTTATGAAACCCCTTTAAGAAGGAAGAATGTAATCATCTTTTCAAGAAATCAGTTGGACCCTAACATCCAGGTCTCAGTGTTTCCCTGAGTAAGGCACCACTCTTTGTGGTAATCCTCAGAAAAATGAGAAGAACATATATTCTACAGATTTCTTGAATTCAGCTTCCCCTGTGTGGCACAACAGAGCTCAACTGTCTTCCTTGTCCCAAAGGAGAACAGTTTGTTTATGGTGTCAGACCATGTGTGTTAGCCCCATCCCTGCCCTCCCTGTGCTTTGTATATGGGACCATCAGTTTGGGAAACATCTCTACCTCACAGCATCCCAGCCAGGCACTAGAAATTCCATTTTACTTTCACACTTGTCCAGCTCCTCGGGTGATACCTCTCTTCGTCCCTACAGTTAGCATATCCATCTTGTCGGTTTTCTCTTCCATCCAAGCAAAAACTCTAATCATACAATGAATTTCAAACTAGAGGAAGCCATTCTAATTTTCTGGCCTCAGAGCTGAACATATTTTTTAACTCATTTTTGAACCAAGGTTCTTTTTTTTTCCCCAGAACTCT
>PITA01027226.1:0-21303 GCA_004023965.1 Spilogale gracilis | reverse complement strand
CCAGTACCATGCTGTCTTGGTAATCACGGCTTTGTAATAAAGCCTGAAGTCAGGTAATGAGATGCCCCCAGCTTTGCTTTTCTTCTTCAGCAATTCCTTAGCGATTCGGGGTCTTTTTTGGTTCCATATAAATTTTAGGATTGTTTGTTCCAACGTTTTGAAGAATGTTGGTGGAATTTTGATCGGAATGGCATTGAAATTATAGATTGCTCTGGGCAGTATAGACATTTTGACAATGTTTATTCTTCCGATCCATGAGCATGGAATGCTCTTCCAATTTTTTGTGTCTTCTTCAATTTCTTTCATGACTGTTCTGTAGTTCCTCGAGTACAGATCCTTGACTTCTTTGGTTAGGTTTATTGTTAAGTATCTTATAGTTTTGGTGCTATAGTAAACGGAATTGATTCTCTGATTTCCCTTTCTATTTTTTCGTTGTTAATGTAGAAGAATGCAACTGATTTCTGCACATTGATTTTGTATCCTGCCACATTACCAAATTGTTGTATGAGTTCTAGTAGTTTGGGGTAGAGTCTTTTGGGTTTTCCACATATAGTATCATGTCATCTGCAAAGAGAGAGAGTTTGACTGCCTCTCTGCCAAGTTGGATACCTTTTATTCTTTCTGTTGTCTGATTACTGTTGCTAGGACTTCTAACACTATGTTGAACAGTAGTGGTGAGAGTGGGCATCCTTGCCTTGTTCCTGATCTCAGAGGAAAGGCTGTCAGTTTTTCCCCATTGAGGATGATACTGGCTGTGGGTTTTTCATAGATACATTTTATGAGGTTGAGAAATGTTCCCTCTATCCCTATACTTTGGAGAGTTTTGATCAGGAACGGATGTTGTATTTTGTCAAATGCCTTTTTTGCATCAATTGAGAGTACCATGTGGTTTTTCTCTCTTCTCTTATTGATTTGTTCTATCACATTGATTGTTTTGCGAGTGTTGAACCACCCCTGCATCCCTGGGATAAAACCCACCTGGTCATGGTGGATAATCTTTTTAATGTATTGTTGGATCCTGTTAGCAAGGATCTTGTTGAGAATCTTGGCATCTGTATTCATTAGCAATATTGGTCTGAAGTTCTCCTTTTTAATGGGGTCTTTGTCTGGTTTGGGGATTAGAGTGATGCTAGCTTCATAGAAAGAGTCTGGAAGTTTTCCTTCTGTTTCTAGTTTTTTGAAAGAGCTTCAGGAGAATAGGTGTTATTTCTTCTTTGAATGTTTGGTAGAATTCCCCAGGGAATCTGTCTGGGCCGGGACTCTTGTTTTGGGGGAGGTTTTTGATCACTACTTCAACCTCATTACTAGATATTGGTCTATTCAGATTGTCAATGTCTTCCTGTTTCAGTCTTGGAAGTTTATAGGTTTCTAGGAATGTAGCCATGTCTTCTAGGTTGTTAAACATATTGGCATATAATTGTTGATAGTAATTTTTGATGATTGTTTCTATTTCCTTGGTATTAGTCGTGATCTCTCCCCTTTCATTCATGATTTTGTTAATTTGGGTCTTCTCCCTTTTCTTTTGGGTTAGTTTGGCCAATGGTTTATCGATCTTATTGATTCTTTCAAAGAACCAGCTTCTAGTTTTGTTGATGCATTCTACTGTATCTCTAGTTTCTGATTCATTCATCTCTGCTCTAATCCTTATTTTTTCCCACCATGTGTGGGGGGTTGGTTTAATTTTTTGTTGATTTTCCAGTTCTTTAAGGTGTAATGAGAGTTGGTGTTTTCAGGATTTTTCAATTTTTTTGAGTGAGGCTTGGATGGCTATGAATTTCCCCCTTAGGACTGCCTTTGCTGTATCCCATAGGTTTTGGATCGATGTATCTTTATTCTCATTAGTTTCCATGAAGTGTTTCAGTTCTTTGATTTCTTGGTTGATCCACATATTCTTGAGTAGGATCGTCTTTAGCTTCCAAGTGTTTGATTTTCTCCTGAACTTTTTATGGTGATTGAGTTCCAGTTTCACGGCATTGTGGTCAGAGAATATGTGAGGGGATGGAAGACCATCTTTCATGCCAGTGGACCCCAAAAGAAAGCCGGGGTAGCGATTCTCATATCAGACAAATTGGATTTTAGTCTAAAGACTGTAGTCAAAGACACAGAAGGACACTACATCATTCTTAAAGGGTCTATACATCAAGCATATCTAACCATTGTAAATATGTATGCCCCTAACATGGGTGCAGCCAACTACATAAGCCTACTGTTAAAGAAAATAAAGAATCATATTGATGCAAATACATTAATCGTAGGAGACTTTAACACACCACTCTCAGCAATGGACAGATCATCTAAACGGAAAATCAATAAAGAATCAAGAGCCTTGAATGACACATTGGACCAGCTAGATCTCATAGATATATTCAGAACATTTCACCCTAAAACAGCAGAATACTCATTCTTCTCGAGTGCACATGGAACTTTCTCCAGAATAGACCACATACTAGGTCACAAATCAGGGCTCAACCGATACCAAAAGATTGAAATTATTTCTTGCATATTCTATAATCCAGAAAGTTTTATTGGCACTGTGGAAAAAGGATTAGAAGGTGACAGTAGTGGAGGGAAGAGGCAAGCTGGGAATGTAAGCTTGTTGACCTGAGTATTGGGATGCGTAAAACATCATTTATTTTGTGCAAGTCTGATTGAACCATGACTTTGGGGCCCATTCTGAAACAATCACAAATCTGTTTCAACAACCTGTTCTGTGTTCCTAGTCTGACAATAGCTCTTTTACTAACAATTATTTGTTCTCTATGAAATATACTGCCATCAGCGTTATGCCAAAGAAAACAGTCTCTTTAAACTAGAAACCAGCCAGAAACAGAATCTCCTACATTTAAGGAATGAATAAGAGGAACAGATGTGGATTGTTTTTGAAGGGCTTATGGCAGATAGAGCTAATTTCATGAACCAATGCTCATTTTCAAACCTTCCCTATTGCTCCTTTCTGTTAAAAAAAAAAAAAAGTATAGGTTAAATATAGACTTCTACTTAATATCAGTGATCCATTCTGGAAATCAGATGTTCTGCTTAAAAACAATAACTTAAAGCCTATATCATAGGCAAAATGATAAATTTACATGTGATATTTCAACTCAGAATAACAGTCTCACATTTGTAAAAGCCACAGAAAATCAAATTTGCTCTTACATTAAGGCAAGAGGATTTCTGAGTGAGGCAGGCTATTTAGTAGAAAATTACCAGAATGTAGTATTCAAATTTAGACAGAAGAAACTACAGTCCATCAAAATCAGGCACAGAATAGGAAAGGCTCTTTTCTTTCTACTGATTTTATTAGTTAGCAACCACATCTAACATAAGAAAAATCTATTGGAAAAAAATAGTTCATTCAGTTGAAGAGAATCTTGAAGACCAAACAACATGAAAGTTTAAGGGAGCTTTGGGCCATTAGGATAGTTGGACTTGTGGAAAGTGCTTTGAAGTACTTCTTAGGACAATTCAACTCAAGTTTCCTTCCTATGCTCTGCTCAATATTGTAGTTCCTGGAAGGGCTGAACCTTTTTGTGTGTGTTATGTTGCATATTTACCCTCAGATAGTAGTAGAAGTAGTTCCTTATACAACTAAATGATGAAGGAATAAAACCATTATTTTAAAAAGTTTTCCCTATATTCTACCCCTTGGCTGTTAAATAAATGCATATGTATATACCTACATATACACACTGTTTGTTAAATAATTCTAAGAAATACAAGGACACCTGGCTGACTCCATTAAGCATCAGACTCTTGGTTTCAGTTCAGGCCATGATATCATGCGTCATGGGATTAAGCCCTATGTCAGCCTCAACATTCAGCATGGAGTCTGCTTGAAAGATTCTCTCCCTCTGCCCTTCCCCCAAATCATGCACATGCACACACACATACACTCTCTCTCTCAAAATTTTTTTTTTAAGATTTTATTTATTTGACAGAGAGAAAGAAACACAGCCAGAGAGGGAACACAAGCAGAGGGAATGAGAGAGGGAGAAGCAGGCTTCCCACTGAGCAGGCAGCCTGATGTGGAGCTTGATCCCAGGTCTCCGGGATCATGACCTGAGCTGAAGGCAGTCGCTTAACCAACTGAGCCACCCAGGTGCCCCTCAAATTTTTCAAAAAAAAGTAATAATTAAAAATGCTCACAGAGACTACATAATGTCTTCTTAATAGGTTAGGATATAAAATCTCAACTAGAGAATCTTTTATGGGTTCACTGACCGCTAAAGATACAGTCTTCAGTTGGCCTCTGTCCTCTGATTTCATCACAAGAGTGAGAAAAAGAGAAAAGTAAAAAGTAAAATATACATCCTATATAATAAATGCTTGATGTTGTGTATTTTGAATGTGTATTTAGCAAGCAAGGGAAAACCGGATAGTCTTTATAGGCTTCTACTTAACATCAATGGCCTCATTTTTTCTGAAACTGATCTTTGTGACTCCCACGTTCCATTTCTTACTACCTTTATTCTGGCTTTCAAGTAGATATTCAGCTGGATTGGAAACTGCTACATTGACTGAGCCAAAATTATCCTTCCTAAGAATTGTTTAATGTCAGTTAGCTCAGTCAACATCTCAAATTGTGCCTGTTTGCTTCATTTATGTTAGGCTGCAGTATCAACTTCTAATTAAGTGGGAATATTATTGTATGCTGGCTAAAATGTCCCTGCTTATTGTGAAAACTTTTACACATGAATAGAAATAATCTCATTAGTTTTAGAAATTAAAAGCATTTATCATATGTATGGTGTGAATACTGATTATCAATAGAGGCAGTAGGAGTTGAGTATATCTCAGCTCCCAATGTAGCGTGTTGGTTCCTAGACCAAAATATTATGATTCTGTTGAAAATCACCCTATGCTAAATATTTGTTCAAATAATGTTACACAGACTGTGACAGCACATACTTTTTCTTTAAATTGATCTCTTAGCCAATTGTTCAGTGCACCATTCTACTTTAAAAACCACCTCTTCTGTATAAGTTAAGTACAAAATTAGATGAAAAAACCCTTTGGTGTAAGACTGTTGACTTATATATGTTATTTTTTCCAGTGAACTCTAATTGTTAAAGAACAATGTGTGGGCTGTGATGATGAAGTATCAGGAGTTCAGAAAATTCCTAGATAGATTGTGAATAGACACCTGAGAAAGCAGAGGTGTGAGATCATATTCATAATAAGTGTATTTCTTTTCTTTTCTTTTCTTAAAGATTTTATTTATTTATTTGACCGACATAAATACAGCCAAAGAGGGAACACAAGCAGGGGGAGCAAGAGAGGAAGAACCAGGCTTCCTGCTGAGCAGGGAGCCCTATGCAGGGCTGGATCCCAGGACTCCAGGATCATGACCTGAGCTGAAGGCAGACACTTAATGAACTGAGCCACCCAGGCGCCCAATAAGTGTATTTCTCATGATAAATAACTCTGCTCTGTTGACATTGGAAGGAAACAAATATAATCTGTGTTAAGTTTTTTAAAAAGTCTTAAAAACAAGGAAACTGCAGGAGCAAATTACTTGTAATCCAAAGACATATATTCTACCACATTGTTGTCTTCATCAGTCCAAACCTACTTTTAAATGAGTTCTTTATGGTCAGTTAAGGTATCTGAATCACAAATGACCTTTTATGATATGCAGAAGAGGAATAGTATAAGGAGTCACTATACCTACACAGCTACATGGTGAATGTCTGCATTTACCTCAGGAATGTCATTTAAAGTGTATTTAAGCTTTAACAGAAAGGAACTCTAGGGGTTTCATATGGAGACTTCAAGAATAAGAGGAAATAGCAATGGAATTTATGTTGTCTTTAAGGATTATTAAAACTCGATTCTGAGCATTTGGGGAAATGGGAATAGGTTCTGTTAGGAGTCACACTGCAGTTGATAGGAAATGTACTTGAGTCAAAACTTAATTGGGTTTGCTTTGGTGGTGACTATTTTAATTATACTTCAGAAATTTTAATGGTTAAATCTGTAAGTGGGAGCTCTTTCTCAAGAATATCTCTAAATTCACAAGATTCATGACTTCTGAAAAGATAGGATATTGAATTCTATCAGTTTTCACATAATTGCAATTAACCAAAATGACATTAATTGCTCCTTGTTTTGATTGTCTAACTGTAAATGGCTAAGTGGCAATAAGTAACTCTAAATTGATCTGGGGTTTCCCTCTTATTGCAATCGCCTGAATAAAATAAATTTCCTTATTTGATCAGTGTTACCTTTGGCAGCAGAAATGAGTAGTGAAAATCACTAGCAATGATTAAAATCTTTAGTAGTGAAAATTTACATATTGCTTAGTAAATGTAAGTCCTCAATACATCATTAATTATTGGTATCATTAATATTCCATCAGATGAGATTAATTATATAGTAAAGAAAATATTTTGGGTGACGTAGCAGGAATTCTTTTGAATTCTGACCAGAATTCTACACATAAATCTTGGCCTTCTAAATTGAGGCATTTTTCTGACCAAGAAGGCAAATGACCGCATGTAGATTTGTTATATTTATGTCAGCTGCAATCTATAAGATCAATTCTAGTTCTCTATGATGATGAAGGCAAAGAGCATGTGTAATAGTTTTCTCCCCAGATGAGAAGACTTTTTAGTGTGCCAGCTTAATGTGTCCCGAGACTGGTTGAGAGGCTGATGTAGCTGGTATCTAATCTCAGGTATTAAAAAGAGACAGCTACTTGCTTTGTATCTACTTATTGTTCCAAAATGCAAACAATTATACCCCAATGGTCACTTTCAAAATTTAGCATGAAGTAGATGAATGAATTGTAATTTGTAGAGTAACACTCCACATGTGTGGTATTACCTGAAATTTAATCTTGGTTTTCCAAGTCTACTAGAGAAAACTGTTAGACATTTCTAGTAATTATCATGTTTAAGTCCACAAATGTTTTCAATTTGGCCTTCTATTTCATTAGACTTCTACCCAATTTTATGTACATAATATATGTTCCCAACAAAAGAAACTTGAAGAATGCATTGTATATAGAAGTCATTTTAAAAAAATCAACAATTCAGCAATCTATCAAATTTATTATTACATTCTGTTTCCTCTTGAAAATAAATTTTATATAAATTTTAAGAGCATATATGTTGAGGTTTAACTAATATGTAAAGAATTGTATATATTTAGTATGTACAATGTGATGAGCTTGGACATACACAAGCACCCACAATATCATCACCACAATAGAAGGAAATAGTCTACATGCAGTTTTGTTGATTTTCCCTAATTTCTGCTGCCAAAGGCAACACTGATCAAATAAGGAAATGTATTTTATTTAGGCTATTGAAATAAGAGGGAAACCCCAGATCAAATATTGAAAAGTCTGAGCAGGGTAGTTTTGCTTTATACTTTTATAGAGAGAATTAAGTTACAACTTGGTGACATATATTTTGGATTTCTTTGTGATCATAGGAAGTCTCAGTCATTCAGCTTGATAGGAAATATTTATCTGTACACCCATGTAATTTCACATGGGTAAATAGTTCACCAAATATTTCTTTTCTTTGATTTTTTTTTAAGATTTTATTTATTTGACAGAGAGAAACTTAGCTAGAGAGGGAACACAAACAGGGAGAGTGAGAAAGGGAGAAGCAGGCTCCCCACTGAACAGGGAATCTGATGCGGGGCTTGATCTGGGGACTCTGGAATCATGACCTGAGCCGAAGGCATTTGCTTAATGATAGCCACCCAGGTGCCCGGTTCATCTAATATTTCATGAACTAAAAAATGGAATTGGTTCTCTATGTCTGGCTTGTCACTATGTTCACGTAAAAGGGAAAAGTCTGTGTATGGCCAGATTTCAAGTAAACGAATCATTTCAGAGTCTTACAGGAATCATGAGGAGAAACAGATAGCCAGTATCACTGAAATCATATGGGAAGGTTGTTTTTTGTTTTAATTCATTTCTCAGAGCACAGAAACATAGAGGGACTTATTCTTTTCCATGACCTTATATCAGGTAAAATTCAGCATTTCGTCACCACTCTAATCTTTATTATTTCCTTCCTTCTACCTGCTTTGTATTCAATTTGCTCTTATTTTTCAGTTACAGGGAAAGGTTAATTTACTGACATAAATTCTTTTTAAAAATTTAGTTACAGTTATACTCTTTCCTATAAGCATTGCTTTAGTTGTATCTCATAAATTTTGGTATGTCATCTCAAAGTTCAAAATAGCCATTTCTTTTGTTCATGATGATTATAATTTATCACTGAAAAACTCAAACAGTGATAAACCTTCTTAGTAGGGTTAATCTGGGCCTAAGAAATAATCTCTTGAAAAAACACCAAAATCAGTTGAATCCTGTTGAGGCATGATGGAAAACATCATTTGATTTACAGCCCTGGAGATCAAGTTTCTTAAAAGTGGGATACCTAAAATGTAAGATAAATAATTCAGATAAAAATTGTGATAAAGAGCCAAGAGATGAATCCTAGGACTTTTCAGTACAGCATATTCCAAGAGGTTGGTGGATGAAAGTCTTCCTATTGTGCTTCATTCCTCATTATGTAGGACATCTTTTTATTTTTTTTTATTAATGCATAAAGCATTATTTATTTCAGGGGTACAGGCCTATTATTCATCAGTCTTTACACAATTCACAGTGCTCACCATAGCACATACCCTCCCCAGTGTCCATCATCCAGACACCCCATCCTTCCTACCACCTTCCACTCCAGCAATCCTCAGTTTGTTTCTGGAGATGAAGAGTCTCTTATGGTTTGTCTCACCCTCTAGTTTCATCTTGTTTCTTTTTAAATTTATTTTTATTTGGGGGGCATCTGGGTGGCTTAGTCATTATGTGTTGCCTTCAGCTCAGGACATGAGCCCAGGGTTCTGTGATGGAGCCCTGGGTCAGGCTCCCTTCTTGGTGGGAAGCCTGCTTCTCCCTCTCCCACTCCCTCTGGTTGTGTTCCCTCTGTCACTGTCTCTGTCTGCCAAATAAATGAATAAATAATCTTTAAAAAAAAAAAAGAACTCAAAGTGACAGCTAAAAATTCATTTAAAATTATTTTTATTTTTTTAAAGTATGACATATTTTTAAAAAGTAAGATGTCAGTGTTCTTGGTGATATTGTCCAAAGTATTGATTCTGTGTAGAAGCATGTGTGACCCAAGCATTTCTTTAGACATACTTTATAGTCCAGAAATTGGCTTGCTTATTGAGGAAGAAATCCAGCCTTGGTCTAATGCACTGATGAGTTCTCTGATGAACATGTGAATTTGTTAGGCTTTTGCTGACAGCATTTCTTGAGATCCTTGGGGAAAAACCAGATATGTGTCAATCTAAAGATTGATCTTATCCTTGATAAGGATCTGACTGTTCAAGTTTTAGTTCTTGGGACTAAATTGGAAATGTTAGTTTAAAGGGTTGGAGCTGTTATTGAAGAACCTGGAGATGTTCATAACAAATACTTCTGGTTATGTCCTACTAACATGTCAGACAATTATTGAGTCTATATAAGTATATCTTCATGAGGATAGGAATACTCAATAAAAGTTTCGAAATTCTGAAGGGTACAGCAAAGAGAAATAAATATTTGTTTGTAAGACCATAGTCTGCTAAATTATTTTGAGTTATATATAACTTAAAAGAGAAAGTGGTTCCATATATAAATATGATATTAAAACATTAGCAATATTTTAAACAAAATGTGTAGTCATTCAGTCCTATGTATTTAATTCTTATTCTGTTTGGGGATACTTGGGTGGCTCAGTTGGTTAAGTGACTGCCTTCGGCTCAGGTCATGATCTCAGGGTCCTCTGAATGAGTCCCCCATCAGACTCCTTGCTTGAGAGGAAGCCTGCTTCTTGCTCTGCTTGCCACTCCCCTTGCTTGTGTTGTTTCTCTCTCTCTGACAAAATAAATATCTTGAAAAAAAATAAAAATTCTTACACTATTTGATCTTGGTTTAGCAATCTCATGACCATGTTGCTTCTCCACTAGAATTATGAACATCCTGATTTATTCTATGTGGTCTTAAACTCATTTATGAAATCTCTTCAGGAATCTGTGCCCAAGACTACTTGACCAACGTAGTCATTTTCTAAGGGTCTCTGGGTCACTTTTTGCTAAAGAACTTTGCTGTAGCTGATTTGCAAATACTGTCAGTAAAGCCTCAGAGAAAACAACTATCTTTGGTGAAGAAAATTCTAAAATCACTGTGGTTGACTTACTAATGATAACTTTCAAAAGTGACAGATCTGGTGAAATTTTATTGTAGGAATAATGTAACTGACAATTTTCTTGTACTTGTGACATGCAAAGCAAACTAAAGTCAATCAAAAGTTTTAGATGGAATATCTAAGTGAATGTCTCTGTTTTCAAAGAACAAGATATTGCATCAAATTAATGAAAATATGAACATACTCTCATAAGAATAAAGTCTTCTGATGTGTAATAACCCAGAGACCTATGTATCATAATATACTGTGAATATATCAAGATTATCAAGTAAAAATATTTAGTAGGCCAGGGCACCTGTGTAGTTCAGTGGGGTGCCACCAGGCTCAGTCAGTTAAGCATCTGCCTTGGGCTCAGTTCGTGATACCAGAGTCCTGGGATCAAGTCCTGCATCAGGCTCCATGCTCAGTGGGGAGCCTGCTTCTCTCTATCCTTGTGCCACTCCCCTGGCCTGTGCTCTTTTGCTCACTCTCTGTCAAATAAATAGTAAAATAAATAAAATCTTAAAAAGAAAAAAAAAAGATTTAGTAAGCCTGAGAAAGGTACCAAATACCTGTATATTTATTACATAAGTGATGTGAATATCCAAGTGAAAACTACTAGAATATACTAGATTCAATAAGTAAAATTCTAACCAAATCCATATTTAATAGCAGCTGGAATTATGATGAATCACACTAAACTCTTATGGCCTAATATCAGGCAAATTAACACCAGGAGACTAATAATCAAATAGAAATATAGCCAGTGCAGTGACATACCTATAGAAATCTCAAAGAATTTCTGCAGTATTTATATTAATAACAAAGGGTTAAATTCTGAGTTGACAACACTTTCCTCTTAACTCCTATCAAATATAGTGAGTTATTTCTGTCATCTCTCTCTTTTCTTTTTAAAGATTTTTATTTATATGACAGAGAGAAACACAGCCAGAGAGGGAGCACAAGCAGGGGGAATGAGAGAGGGAGAAGCAGGCTTCCTGCCAAGCAGGGAGCCTGATGTGGGACTTGATCTCCAGTCTCCAGAATCATGACCCAAGCTGAAGGCAGTGGCTTAACCAACTGAACCACCTAGGATGCCTTGTCATCTCTCTTTATACAAGGTGAAAGAATCCTTTATGATGTTCCCAGGAGCTCCATTTGCATGATGAATGCTTTGCTATCCATTTACTTTCAATCTGCATGTCTTTAGGTTTGAAAGAGGAGTCTCTTTTAGGCAGCATATAGATGGGTCTTTTTTTTTTTAATTCATTTGTCACCATATGTGTTTGATTGGACTGTTTATTTCATTTACATTCAAAATAATTATTGACAGGTATGTAAATGTTGCCATTTTTTACTCATTTTATTCTTTTGTAATTCTCTGTTCCTCTCTTTTTCTCTATTCTCAGTTTGCTGTTTTTCTTTAATAATATACTTGGATTCCTTTCTTTGCACTATTAAGTTTTATAAATAACATCTGCATATAGCAGTCTATATAAGTTGATGGTCCATAGTTTGAACACATTATTTATTCCTTCACTCCCCCCAACATGTTTTAGGAATGTGGTCTCTCTTTTTTTTTTTTAGATTTTATTTATTCACTTGACAGAGAGAAAGATCACAATCAGGCAGAGAGGCAGGCAGAGAGAGAGAGGAGAAAGCAGGCTCCCTGCCGAGCAGAGAGCCCGATATGGGCCTTGATATCAGGGCCCTGAGATCATGACCTGAGCCGAACACAGAGGCTTTAACCCACTGAGCCACCCAGGTGCCCAGGAATGTGGTCTCTTATTTTACATTCTTTTATTTTGGGACTCCCTTGACAGAGACACACACACACACACACACACACACACACACACACACACACATACACACACACTTAATTTACTGCTTTTGTACTTTCTTTTTTTTTTTTTTTTAAGATTTTATTTATTTATTTGACAGAGAGAAACACAGCCAGAGAGGGAACACAAGCAGGGGGAGTGAGAGAGGTAGAAGCAGGCTTCTTGCCGAGCAGGGAGCCCGATATGGGGCTTGATCCCAGGTCTCCAGGATCATGACCTGAGCCGAAGGCAGTCGCTTAACCAACTGAGCCACCCAGGTGCCCCGCTTTTGTACTTTCTACATTTCTTACTCCTACTTATGGTCTTTCCACTCAGAGTCTCCTTCAACATTTTTATAGGGCTGGTTACTGGTCATGGATTCCTTTAACTTTTGTTGGGGAACTTCTTTATTTCTCCTTCTATTCTGAATGATAAGCTTGCTGGATAGAGTTTGGCTGCAGGTTTTCCTTTCAGCACTTTGAGTATATCATGCCACTTTTCTCTGGCCTGCAAAGTTTCTGCTGAAAAATCAGCTGATAGCCGTATGGGATTTCCCTTATGACTGTTCTTTCTCTTACTGCTTTTAAAGTTCTCTGTCACTGCTTTTTGCCATTTTAGTTACAATATTTCTTGGTGTAGACTTCCTTAGGTTGATTTTGCTGGGAGATCTTCATACCTCCTCTATTTGGATTTCTGTTTCTCTTTCCTGATTCAGGAAATTTTCAGCTATTATTGCTTCAAATATATTTTCTTCCTCCTTTTCTCCCTCCTTCTGGCATCCTTATAATGCAAGTGTTATTACACTTGGTGGTGTTGCTGAATTCCCTAAGTTGAATTTCCTTTATTATTTTTTTCTCTCTCTCCTGTTCTGCCTGATTACTTTCCATAACTTTGTCTTTCAGGTTGCTTATCTGTTCTGCATTCTCTAGTCTAGTATTAATTCCATCTAGTATATTTTTAATTTCACTCCCTGATTTCTTCATCTCTGATCAGTTCTTTTATTGTTGTTGTTAATGCCTTTGTTGAGAATCTCACTGAAGTTCTCCACTCTTCTCTCAAGTCCACTGAGTTCTTTTATGACTATCACTTTAACTTCTCTATCAGGCATAGTATCATCATTTAATTTAGGTATCTTACTGTGATTTTATCCTATTCTTCCATTTGGGACATATTCCTTTCTCATTTTGTTTAACTCTCTGTGCCTGTTTTTATGTATTAGGAAAGTCACTATGTCTCCTGATCTTGAACGTAATGGCCTTATGAGAAAGGCATCCTGTCATACATTGCAGTGCCCTGTTTACCAGAACCTGGAGCTTCAGGGGCATCTACTATGTGTGTTGCCTGTGCCATACTGTTGTGACTGAGCCACATTTGTATTCAGTCTAGTCATCTGCAGTAGCTCATTTTGACTGTTGTGAGCAGGTTTGATCCCTATGTTTTTAATGGGTCAATCTAGAGACTCCTTGGGCTTGAGATGGATCAGACCAGGCATTTTCCAGAGCTGTGGTAGCACTCAACTACGTGATGTTTTCTTAGGTTACCCATAAGGAATTTCTGTTGGTGAGTGGAGCCTGCAGTCAGACCAAATGTCTAATCCCCCTCACCCTACCGTTGGGGTTACAGTAGGACTGTTATGTGGGATTTTCTTCCCCTCTCCCTAGGGCAGGAGTCATTTTGAAGTTTTGCTGCCCCCTGTCCAGGCTTCTTGCACACTGCTTGGTTTGTGGCAATCCCTTGGATGGGCTCTGGCCTCTACTTATTGGAAGAGGCAGGTCTTCAGGAAAACCCCAGGTCAGTCTGAGGTTTTATGAAGGTTTTTGCAGGTCTATTGTGGGAGAGGATTGGCAGCTGCCTGGGAAAAAAGGTCTGCTGGGTTGAAGGGGGATGAATCTACAGAAGAATGCATAAGCAGGTCTTAGGATATTAGCAAGGTTTACTCATATCTACTGTGGGAGGAGACCTGAAGCTGAGGCCTGGCTGGAGGGTGTTTGTCTTCAGGAGAAGGTATTGGTGTGGTATATTGTGAGCAAGTTAGGGGAAAGTGTTAGTCCTCTGCTGGTTCCTGCAGGTGTCTGTGTCTGGGTTGGGGTTTGGGGTAAAAATGGTGTCCACCAGCAACATTTTTCCTAGAGAATTCTTCTAAAGATCCCTGTTCCACCAGTACACACTTTGAGACTAAATAAATCTCCATTTCATATATCCCAGGTGTTTCTCAAACTGCTGCTTCTATGCTGGCCAGGGCTGTTTATTGTACTGTCTCTCTAAGAGTAGGGACTCAGTTTCCTATTGGCATACTTCTGGCTCTCCTAGAGCCACTCCTGGTGTTACTCAAAAAATAAAAAATCCAGTCAATAAATGGTCAGAAGTCATGAATAAACATTTCTCCAAGGAAGACATCATGAATGCCCAACAGACACATGAAAAAACACTCAACATCACTCAGCAACAGGGAAATATAAATCCATACCACAATGAGATAACACCTTATGCTGGTCAGAATGACTAAAATTAACAACTCAGGAAACAACAGATGTTGGTGAGAATGTGGAGAAAGGGGAACCATTTTACACTCTTGGTGGGAATGCAAAATGTTGTAGCCACTATGGAAAATAGTATGGAGGTTCCTTAAAAAATTAAAAATAAAACAATCTACACCAACGGTATTTATCCAAAGGATACAAACATAGTGCCTCAAAGAGACATGCATCCCAATGTTTATAGCAGCAATTTCCATGATAACCAAAATATATCCATTGACAGATGAATGATCTGGATGGAACTAGGGGTATTACTTTAAGTGAAATAAGTTAGTAAAGAGAAAGACAGATCCCATATGATTTCATCATATGTGGAATTTAAGAAACAAAGTAGATGAACATAGGAGAAGGGAAAGAAAATAAGATAAAAACAGGAAGGAAAACCTTTAGAGACTATTAGCTATAGGGAACAAACTGAGGGTCATTGGAAGGGAGATGGGGGGAGAATGGGGTAATAGAGTGATCAGCATTAAGAGGGTCACTTGATGTAATGAGCACCTGGTGTTATATGTAACTGATGAATCCCTGAATTCTACTCCTAAAGCTAAGAATGTACTGTATGTTAACTAAATTTAATAAAGGGAAAAAAAGAAAAAAATTAAGAACTGGTAAAATTAAGTCTCCATGGTTTTCAAAACCAAATGTTACAGGGACTTGTTTTTCCATGAAGGCTTCCCGTTGCCTGGGGTGTCTGGGGTGTCTGGTGTGGGGGTCTGTTTCTCTCCCCTCTCTGAGCCCACAACATCTTTCCCTCCCTCTGGGGTCCCTTTAGCTTCTAATTGTGTTTCTACCCTTTTTGACCTCTTCATTGTAGCTTCTTCTCTGCATTTAACTTTGGAGAGTCTATTTTGACACTCTTCTGGTTGTTTTCTGGGTTATTAACACTGTAATGGGTGTTATGTTGTTGTATCCATGAGATGAAGTGAGCTTAAGATCTTCCTACTCAGCTGTCTCCTCATTTTTTATTTGTTTATTTTCTAAACAGAGAAAATCAAACTTTAGGTTTGCCTTATTGTGATGTTGGAGACTACGGCTATTAAAACTCTCAAGCTTTGGCTAGCTTTGAACATGACAAATAAAATTTACTTTTTGTAAACTTTCTCTAATATTCTGTATCCATTCAGGTTTTGTCTTTTATGTTTCTCATTCTGAAAACAACCAATCATTTTACTTTAAGACAGAACTACTTTTTTCTTCTTTTTTCTTTTATTTTTTTAATAAAATTTATTTATTTGACAGAGAGAAACACATCTAGAGAGGGAACACAGCAGAGGGAGTGAGAGAGGGAGAAGCAGGCTTCCTGCTGAGCAGGGAGCCTGATGCGGGGCCCAATCCCAGGACTCCAGGATCATGATCTGAGCTAAAGGTAGTTGCTTAACCAACTGAGCCAACCAGGCACCCCTAATCTTTTTTCTTAATAAAATGTAACCTGCATACTTACATAAAATTTTGCTATATTGGTCCAAGTAGGGTCTTATTCATAAATATTAATTATGACTAACCACAATAACTTCATTTTTATAAAGAAAACAAGGATGTGGATCATTTGAATTGTTGACAGTAAACAAGCATTTTGCACAGACTTGCAGAACCTATGAACGTATCACAATTTTTTATAGCCACATACTTCCTTAAAGTAAAAATTCTCAAATGTAGAAAAAGTGAGCACATTAATATATGCCTCTTTGTACCCTATAAAAATAAGAGCCACAGGAGCACAAACTTAATATTATATGTATTAATTTTCAATGTTCTGCCTTAGAAATTATGTACTTAATATGCATTTAGCAAAAGTGTAAGATTTTAGGTTATCTAAAGATCTTTGAAACAAGCTATAAAATATCATTACTTTTGGAATAATGTTTGTCATGATAATGATTCAATTTGATTAAATGCAAATTTACATCTTTTATAGTTTTATGCATCTGGTAGATATAATATAGCAATTCAATGAGCAGACCTCCAGAAATTCAGAAATAATATGCATAGGTAGAATAGAAATGTATAAGAATAGAAATGTATGCTTATATTAGAGTTATTACCAGTAGCTCAGAAAACATAGCTGTTTTTGTCTGATAAATACTTTAGTCTTGTTTACCAAGGATTTGTCTAAATTATGGAATTTAATTGTCAAACCTTTTAGGTAAGTTTTCATAAGAACTTTTTTTGATACATTGATAAATTAACTTTCTTCTCTGGAAATTTTAAGACTATTTAACTTATATAATCGATTATATATCCATTTTTCTGCCAGGTGAAATCTGCTGACTCTTCCTAGTCAATTCCTTTTATTTCAGTTGTACTTTTTAAAAAATATTTTATTTATTTATGTATTTGAGAGAGAGAGATCACAAGTAGGCAGAGAGACAGGCAGAGACAGGAGAGGAAGCAGGCTCCCTGCTGAGCAGAGAGCCCAATGTGGGCCTCAATCCCAGGACCCTGAGATCCTGGCTTGAGCTGGAGGCAGAGGCTTTAACCCAATAAGCCACTTAGGCACCTTCAGTTTTTAATTCTAAAATTTCCATTTGGTTCTTTTTTATAATTCCTGTTTCTTTATTTTGATTTTCTTTATTTGATAAGATACTATTTTTCTTTTAAAACTATTTTTCTTTGGTTTGATTTCTTTGTCTCTTAAATCCAGCATCTGATCCTGCTCACAAGAGGTGTCACCACAACAACAATAACAACAACAACAAAAGTGTCACAACACTGTCTTGTTTTCTGTGTATGATAATGTATGTAGCCACTGGGGCGCCAGGGTAGCTCAGTTGTTAAAGGACTGCCTTCAGCTCAGGTCATGATCCTCGAGTCCCGGGATTACACCCCACATCAGGCTCTGTGCTTGGCAGGAAGCCTGCTTCTCCCTCTCTCAGCCCCCTGCATGTGTTCCCTCTCTAGCTGTGTTTCTCTCTGTCAAATAAATAAATAAAATTAAAAGAAAAAGTCTGTAACCATTTAGAATATTGATTCCCACTCTCCATTCCAGTTTTTATGTTGCTTATTTATTTGTTAAGTGTCCTGGCTGGACTATTCTCATGAAGTCTATCTTCCTTTTAGTGTTAAATCTCTGATGTCACTCACAGAGGATGCAGCCTTGTGTTTATTTCCAGTCATCCTTGGATGACAGGTTTTAGCAGAACTGTTTCTTCCTTGGTTTCTCTGGTAAACCACTGCCTCTGTTCATATCACACTTAGATTTTAGGCTCTCCTGTTTGTCAGGTGATTATTCTATTCTCAGAGACTTCTTGTGTCACAAATTACTTCACTGTCTGAGCTAATTTAGCTTCAGCTCCTTTGGAGAGGTAATTTTCTTAGGCCAGTTTTGAGGCTTTTTCCTGACCCAAAACTTAACCATATCTTTCTTTCCCTGAGTCTCCTGGGGTAAACTAGTTTTTAGTTTAGGTATTGTTCTTAATTATTTACTGCCCAAATCACATAGCACTCTAAACTTGTCCACACTGTTTCAAATAGTCAGTTACTTGGGGAAAACTTTAGAGTTCTCTGCTTTAACAGAGGGCCTCTCTTCCTGGCCACAATCTCAGAGCCCTTGCTTAGGAACCAGCAGTGGGGACAGTGACTGCCTTTTTTTATTAGCAGGGCACTGGATTGGAGAAAGTAGCCTCTGGTTTTCTCAGCTAGCCTTCCTCAACTTGGAACTTCTACTTCACAAACATTTGGGTCTTGATACAGGTCTGAGAATAGTTTGCCATGCCTGGGGTATGGCAGATTCTACCCTTTCAGTGTGGGTTGGATGGCAGGAAGGAAGCCTTTAATATCTGAAGAAGAGTGGCCAGGAATTTAGTCTGCAGTTTGGAGCTGGTGGTTTGAGAAATGCTGGCAGCCTGCTTCTCTTGGGATTACCGTATTCCTTGACTAGGAGCAGAGGGGAGAAGGAGCTCTGTTGATTTGTCTGCCCTTGCCCAGATTGACTCTTCTACCATTGTGCTTGGATTGGGGAGGGGTGGGGGTTGGATATTGGCTCAGCTACCAGAGACTCCTTTTTTGTACAAAGAGTTAGTAAATTTTTTTGAATAAAATTTCTTTATACACTGTATACCCTTAGGACAATTCCAGAGATTTTAAGTGGTTGATTTTTCTTAATTTTTAGCAGTTTTTATGTTTTTTTGGGAACCAATTTACATAGCTCTTCACATTGCCAATCTTAAAGTAGAAGTCTAACATAGTTTTCTGTATTTTCTCTAATGGTAACTTAGGTGGGACTTTCCTTTTAGGAGTTAATTTAATTACAAGGGAAAGACTTTCCTATTCAGACCATGTAATTATAGTTAAATTCACAGGAATATAAATAAATTGGACCACTCCTCATGTCAATTCTCATACAGTGTGACTTAAGATACTAACTTATTATTATTCACTTTCTCTAACATTCTGGGGGATATTTATTGTTTCAGTCTAGTAAAGCTAGAGTTATGATCCCCAAAATTCCTTTCCTACAGAGTTCCCAGTCACCCTGGACCAAAAGAAACTAAAGGTTTAGAAGGCAGAAGTAAACAGCAGCCACATTATTTTTATAGACAGATGATCACAGCAAGTGCAGCATACATTGTTTTAGTTCACACATGGGTTCTCTTAATCTGCTGACCGTGTCTTTTGGTGAGAGACCACAGCAGAACTGTGGTTCACGCAAGTCCTTCCAGAGCTGCATTTAGCTTTTGAGATTGATGGACCATGTGCATCATTCACTTTGTGATGAGAGGTACAAACCTCCCCTGCAGGACACCAATTGCATTGGAGTTGAGGGCTTAAGTAAGGTGTTGAAATACCAGTATGGGTTTCAGTCTGTCCTTTCTGGGTTATAGCTTGGTCTTATAGGGTTTAGTCTGTCCTTGCTTTCCCTACTTCACATCCATCCTCCCTCCTCTTCTGCCTGTCTGACTGTAGACCTTAAGCTATAATTCCCCAGGTGCAAAGACAGTAGCCTTACATGTAGAACAGAGACTGTGTAATAATATTTGGGGATAATCTAAGGTCAAGTCCTATCATAGGTATATAATATAATGTATGCAATATAATATAATATAGTAATAATATATAATGAAGAAATATGGAAAATAAATATTTCCACTCAGTACATTTTGTTTCTCGATCAAACTGCACTAATAAACATGCATAAATCTGAAGGGAAAAAGCATAGAGTAAATAGAACCAGTTTCATTATGGGAAAGCTTGACTTCTCCTTTAAGTTTAGTTATTTTACCTTCTCAGAATATAGCATTTGTAGTTAATGTAAAATTATCAGATTACCTCTAGTATTTTGACAAGATAAATTAATAGTTACAAATTAAAGAACTCAATGTAAGTACAATATAAATTGAAAATTCCTCACTGTTGGATACATTTTACTTACAGAAAACTGTTACGTATTTTGATAGGTTTTTATGTTTACTACAATATACAGAGATAAACTTCTTTCACTGTGAGAATAAATGCCTCCCGAAACCAAGAAATCACCTCTGTGGTAGATTCATAGTGATCCAGTGTTATTTATATGAACTCATGTTTAGTTTCCTCCTCCTATTTTTTTTTTCCAGTATGGAGCAACGATATCAAGTCAAAGAATATTTTGAGTATATACTCTAGCCGTTGATGACAATATATCTGGATTATCATTCAGAAGTTTGAGGGGTGCCTGGGTGGCTCAGTGGTTAAGCCTCTGCCTTCAGCTCAGGTCATAATTTCGGAGTCCTGGGATCCAGCCCTGTATCTGATTACCTGTTTGGCAGGAAGGCTGCTTCTCCCTCTCTCACTCCCACTGCTTGTGTTCCCTCTCTGACTGTGTTTCTAAAAAAAAAAAAAAGAAGTTTGAAATCTTTTCTCTCTGCTTTTCCTTGTCTCATAAGCACAGATTTTGAAGAGAAACCATGATGTGGTTAATGGATCCAGATAGTTAAGAAAGCTCCTATTTGTCATTCTTCTTGAGTTCTTTTTTTCTTTTTTCCTGAGCATAAACTATTACTTGTGCAACCACTTCACTTCTTAATGGTAGAGTTTTGTAATGGTAGACAACTCATCTTTGCTTGGTGAGAAAAATAAAATCTGTAGTATTTCTTGTAGTTTCATGTTGCTTTTTTTTTTTTTTAAAGATTTTATTTATTTGACAGAGAGAAACACAGCCAGAGAGGGAACACAAGCAAGGGGAGTGAGAGAGGGAGAAACAGGCTTCCCACTGAGCAGGGAGACGGATGTGGGACTCGATCCTGGGTCTCTGGGATCATGACCTGAGCTGAAGGCAGTCGCTTAACCAACTGAGCCACCCAGGCACCCTCAACAAAAAAATCTTAATAGCAGATGTCTTCCACCATGAGAATGCATAGATGTATTGTTCAATTTTAATACATCAGACTATTTTTCAGTCATGAAAAGGATTAAGCCACAGTTGATATCTGAATCAGTAAGTATCACAGATCTACGATCTTAAATACAATGTTGAATATAAAGATATGTTGGACAAAAATTCACATAGTATGATTCCATTTATATAAAGACATTTGTATCTGATTAAGAAACAAAAATTATATGGCGCCTGGGTGGCTCAGTGAGTTAAAGCCTCTGCCTTCAGCTCAGGTCATGATCTCAGGGTCCTGGGATTGAGGCCCACATCGGGCTCTCTGCTCAGTGGGAGCCTGCTTCCTCCTCTCTCTGCCTGCCTCTGCCTACTTGTGTTCTCTCTTTCTGTCAAATAAATAAATAAAATCTTAAAAAAAAAAAGAAACAAAAAGTATATAAACAAGC
>PITA01027225.1:0-21322 GCA_004023965.1 Spilogale gracilis | reverse complement strand
AAGAAGGGCCATATGCACCCCAATGTTCATCGCAGCAATGGCCACAATCGCCAAACTGTGGAAAGAGCCAAGGTGCCCATCAACAGATGAATGGATAAAGAAGATGTGGTACATATATACAATGGAGTACTATGCCTCCATCAGAAAGGATGAATATCCAACTTTTGTAGCAACATGGACTGGACTGGAAGAGATTATGTTGAGTGAAATAAGCCAAGAAGAGAAAGTCAAGTATTGCATGGTTTCACTTACTTGCAGTGCATGAGGGGTAAACTGGAGGACTGTGGGAGAAGGAAAGTAAATGGGAACTAGGGTAATCTAGGGAGGGAAACGAAACAACAGAGACTTTGGACACAGAAACAAACTGAGGGACTTGGAGGGAGGGGGGTGGAGGGATGGGAGAGCCTGGTGGTGGGTACTGGGGACACCTAAAGCACGGAGCACTGGGTGTGGGGAATGGGGAATGAATCTTGGAACACTGGAAAAAAAACATTTAGTAACAATAAAAAAAAAAACACTCTCTTTTTCTTTGCAATCTATTGAATGTCTGGCAATTTTACCTACTAAAAAAAAAATAGACCTGTTTGCATGCTATGAATTAGTGACATCTTGGTTGTTCATTTGCACTGCCATTTTTCAAAATGCTTTGGTTGCTTTGCATTCATCTATTCAGCAAACTCATCAGATGGTTTCAATATTTTCCTTCCTTCAGTCACATAAAATAATTAGAAGTGAAACTTCAGGTACATGGGCAAAATAAAATATTGATATGCAAAGACTGGAAATTCAAGTTCTGTTTTTATTTTATTTTAAAAAGAAATTGCTGATGTTTGTTCTTACTGTTTCGTTTTTACTAATGTATTTTGGTGGTATGACAGAGGCATCCACATGCTTTTTTTCCTGGGGAAAAATATAGCTGAAGGAAAGGTGACACATATGTTTGTGTGTGTTTATGCGTATATTATATGTACTAGCAGTATTCCTCAATGTTTGGTTATTGCTTCTACTTTCAATTTCTCTGGTTATCAAAAGCCACGTAAAGAGTTTGAAATGTATTTATAAAAAACAATGAAATCTCCTAAATGAACTGTAATAAAACCACCCCGCCACAGAAGAAATTAATAAATTAAAATTTCTTTTTAATGATCTATGTTAAAGAAGATAGTATTGAGACATATAAAAACTTCCCTTCATAGGTGGACACATTCTCTCAGATGGTGGAAAACAGACAAGCTGTCCTTCTCAGGGCACGTTAAGCTCATATGTCAGAGGGAACCATTGGGTCTGGTTGAGGCTAGATTCATCTGGTTACTCTCATTAGGTGTGGAGTAATAGGAGTGGGATGGGTAATGCAATGTACTTTTTCAAGGTCATAATTCTCCTAGATTCTCATCCTAAAATTCTACATTAATTTTAAGGTCATTAGAATTTTACTAACCATGTAGGAAGAGATTATATAACTGTTCTTGCTTTCATTTTCTAGTTCTTTCAACCCAGACTTTGTGTAACTTCAGATATATAAATTCTGTCTATAAAATTCTAAAACCTATAACCAAAATTTTAGCTATCCACTTATGTGAATACACATAAAACATACACAAAAACTCAAAACATAAAAATAAAAAAAACATACATTTGTAATGCTCTGAAACACAAGTACTAAATTTCTACATTTTCTTTTATATAGCTATATATTTATAATATTTGTTTTGCTTATTTTTGTGGATGCACATTAACGTTTGTCTTAGACACTAAATGACTGGTGGGAAAATGTATCTGAAATGAGTGGGAATTGATTTAAACAGTATGATTTGAGGACTATTTTATTTATTTTTATTTTATTTTATTTTTTTAAGGTGTCATTTGTTTATTTGACAGAGAGAGCAAAAGCAGGGAGAGTGGGAGGCAGAGGGAGAGGGAGAAGCAGGCTCCTGTTGAGCAGAGTCTGATGTGGGCTTTGATCCCAGGGCCCTGGATCATGACCTGAGCTGAAGGCTGACACTTAACTACCTGAGCCACCCAAGTGCCCCTTGAGGACAATTTTGAAGAAGCATGTTACATTTTATAAATATAGCTAATTTTCCCCAATATCCATACAATACAAATCATATTATTCTTTAAAAAAATACAATGATTTTATTTTTGAGAAATACATAGAAATTAAAAAATTACCTAAAGATAATTACCTGAAGATAACATGTGTTTCTCCTTCATGGGGCATTTGATAACATGAGGGTCTTTAAAATCAAATATTTCTGACAAAAATTTACCGTACAAAAAAGGGCATTGAAATGTAATTTCAGAGACAGAAAACATAACTTGGTTTAATTCCTTAGTTAAAACAATAGTTTGAATAAAATAAGAGTTGACTGAATAAAATCTCTATAAGAAATTACTGCATGGGGCACCTGGGTGGCTCAGTTGGTTAAGCGACTGCCTTCGGCTCAGGTCATGATCCTGGAGACCTGGGATGGAGTCCCACATCAGATTCCCTGCTCTGCGGGAAGCCTGCTTTTCCCTCTCTCACTCCCCCTGCTTGTGTTCCCTCTCTGGCTGTGTTTTTCTCTGTCAAATAAATAAATACAAAATCTTAAAAAAAAAAAAAAAGAAATTACTGCAGGCAAGTAGAGAGAGTCCCATTCGTGAAACATTTTTGGAGTGGCATTATAAACCATTATTGGAGTGGCATTACACAGTCATTGCAAGTGGTGGCTATTCAAAGGTAGATGGGGTATCTTGGTGGATATGGGCAGATTCTTAATCTTAGGTAGGAGGATGGGCCCATATGAGATGGGCAAGTGAAGGGAGGAGGGGATTGAAATAAATATTGCCAAATAGAAATAGAAAAAATTATATCCCCAGTTAATTCAGTCATGCCCCTACACTCAAATAAGCAAGCAAACTAAAGTAACCAGCAGAATTTTCCCCAATATCCTGGTTGCATTAGTTATTCCATTGTTATTTTCCAAACACAAAAATCACACACTTCTCCGGGCATCTGGGGGGCTCAGTCAGTTAAGCACTTGCCTTCAACCTGGGTCATGATCCCAGGGTCCTGGGTTGAGCCCCACATAGGACTCCCTGCTCAGTGGAGAGCCTGCTTTTTCCTCTCCCTCTCCCTCTGCCTGCCTCCCTGCTTACTCGTGTTCTCTATCAAATAAATAAATAAATACAAATCTTAAAAAGAAATCACACACTTCTCCTTATAAAACAATGGAAATCATTTCCACTAGTGTTACTAAAATAAAGTTAAATTTAATTAAAAATAATCAAATTGTAGAAAATACTAAAATATATCTGTCTATATTCTACAGACTTTCGCCCTCATTTATATAGGTAAGTTTAATGAGGAGATTTCCATGGCTGATTTTGGATATCCTTTAAGTCCTTTATCAAATGTGGAACATTTTAAATATATTTCTTTCATCAATTGCCTGATCCTTGCCCTTAAAGTCTTATAGACTCCCCAATTTACTGAAATTTGTTTCTCCCCAAATGAAGTAATTTATATCAAGAGGTTAAAAAAAAATACTTACAAATCCAGTTAGATTCCTGTTTAATATGCTGCTGTAAAATGTTTAACTATGCAAGAACTAGAAGACAATAAATGCTCCCCTTACAAACATTAGTTCAAGGCACTGCTAATGAGTTCACCTCTATAATCTTTCAGACTGCAGCTCTATTAGCAGTGTTGTAATACCAAAGATAATTAGTGCAGGCTTGTCAGCTTGATTTTTACTAACATTATGGCCTTTATTTTGTACTATATTTTATAAGGATCCCTCTGGGAGATGGTGGATCACTTTGGTGGCCAAGCAGAAGCTATTCATCCTGATCTAACAAAAGCACAGTTTAATTAAGAAGCATTCTGCCATTAATTGTGTACTCTACAATTTTGATGTTGGTCTATAAATGTTAAGATTTGTCAGATTCGATTTCTCTGCTCTAATTTCTTATCAGAGAAAATGTGATACCAGGCATGGATCCAATTTTCCTTTTCTATTAGCATTTATATTGACAGAGCTAATGATTTTATTATCATCTTTGGCTTGTTGCTAAATAGCAGACATCATATCCCTCCTTGTGGATGGTTATATACATATTGCAAACCCATTGTCCCAAGGGGGATTATTACTCATTCTATTAGGTTTATTTTAAGGTGGCCAAGTTAAGTGGTAAGAAAAGCAGTCAGAAGAGCATTTGAAAAGAGATCTTACTCTCAAATAAGAAAAATTAATATTTTTTCTATATGAATAATGTATCCAAATGGATAGCTGGTGAAAATTCTGTTAGTGTCTCCCCATGGGTTGAATTTAATGCTTGTGATCCCTGATACTGTTATGGAAATGAAATATTTGAGAAAGTAGAGATTCTGATTATTTTTACTACCCAAGAAATAGTCTAATGGGACAATGAAGCCCCACTGGATTTGAAACGAAATTAAGAATATCAAGAGCTGGTATACTTTGCATGTATTTTCTCACCTTTTGGAACTAAAATTCCTCCATAACTAATGTAATCATCTCTGACTTAGTGATAGTTTACATGTTAAATTATTTCCCAAATATTCAGGTTGGAGGGAGCTTTAAGTCCCTATTCATGAATAATTTACTCATTACTTAAGTGCAAATGAATTAGTTTTACAGTTTTATGAGAAAAAAAAAGCCATGATGTGACACTTCTGCTTAATGTATTATTCCTTTTCTTTGCAGGTTACTACCATGAACCTTTTCCTGGTAGTCTCCTTAACATTTAATGGGGACATCAGTGTTCTCAAAGTTTGCAGTAGTCTTATATTAGCAACTTTTATACCAATATAAAGCCAGGAAATTTTATTACAAAATTTTATTTTATGTTTTATCTAACTCATTGATAAGTATATTTAAATATATTTCTCCACCATTTGCAGTAATGTAAAATTTTTTTAAAAAAAGGGATTAGCTGCTTTCTTTGTGCTCAGTGCAAGAATAATCATATTCTTGCCACAAGTTAAGTGAAATAGGGATATATGCATGGAATGTAATTATGTATATTTAGTACCCAAATACTGTCTATATGCAAATTTCATGTCAACATTTTCTAAGTTGTATTCACCCTTTGAGACATATATGACTAACATGAGTTCAGTGTGGAGAACCAAATGAGTAGCTCCAGAGAGTTCTAATTTCTAGAGGCATTGAGAAACAGAGTTCCTCTATTACTGTTCACATCCATAACTTGGAATTTAAAATCAAAATAATAGAATATAGTATATATATAATAGAATATAGTGTATATATATAATATATATATATTATAACAGGAACAAGATTGACTGGGGAGGAAGAGAGAGACAGAGACACAGAGAGAGAATATTATGCATCTGGCCCACTTAAGTCAAAAGAAAAACAGTAATTTAAGTGTTCTAAATTGTCCTTTGCATACAGAGATGTAGGTTAAGGATGTATGACTAGAATTACAAAGATTCAGACACTATTTCAGATTCTTCTTTCAATGTACTGACTACTCTGAAAAGGAAAGAACAGTGTAATAGGAAAGCTTGAATTTAAGCATAGCCCACCTATGTACCTTTAACCTCTTTGGAATCCATTTTTCTTACCTACAAAGCAGTAAAAATAACATGTACACAATATTATGGGAGAATCAAACATGAAATTACAGTATAAACTGTAATGTGTTTCACATAGGTATTGGTTGTAGTATTATCATTGAATTAAATAAATGTATATAGGTACCATCCTCATGTTTAAGGCATTATATCTTTAAAACTCACTTACCAGTCATTGAAGGCCACAAAATTATATTCTATTTAGCAGAGATGAAAACATGTATACTGATTTGGTCTTTGGTTCTACCTGAGAGCACTATATCTTGGAAAGATGTCAGCTAGCTTAGAATGTTTTGCTGAATAGGCATTGAATTCAGATGGTCATTTTTTTTAAAAGATTTTATTTATTTGATAGAAAGAAACACAGCCAGAGAGGGAACACAAGCAGAGGGAGTGAGAGAGGGAGAAGCAGGCCTCCTGCCGAGCAGGGAGCCCGATGTGGGACTCGATCCAGGGTCTATGGGATCATGACCTGAGCCAAAGGCAGTTGCTTAACCAACTGAGCCACCCAGGCGCCCAGATGGTCATTTTTTTTTAGGCATTGTATAAGTAAAAGATGTTAGGATTAGTCCATCAGTATAAAGGAAATTATATAATGAAAAAATAATCCTACAAATTCTAGGAAAACTTTTAATAGTTGTCCTATTTAATAGTTGTCCTACAGCAATGTAATTGCTGACTGGAGCTAACAGAAATCCTGACTCTACCACTTGGTCACTGGAGATGAGAAAGAACCATTTAGATAAGTCCATCATGCATTCAGGCAGTGGTACTGAAGTCACTTGGAAGAGAAAGTAATCTTGTCCATACAAGTCAAGAGTAGGTACTGTGGACTAAAAGTAAGAAGGTCTCTGTCCAGACCTCTAAGCATCCACCCACAGGAATCAAGGAAAGCCTCTAGACATGATTTCCCCTGTTAACCTTACAAATAAAACTGCCAGTTATTTTCCCAGCAAAAATGCAAGAAGAGCAGAGAATTGCAATTCAGAACAAGCAAGCTAAAACAAAATCATGAAAACAGAGAAAAGGAACATGCTCTTGTATGGAGCAAAGTGGAGAGTGTAGAGAGCTTTTATGAGCGGAAGGTCCGTTGGGACAAGCTGGGAATCTGAAGTATAGTGGATTTTTATCGGTTGAGTTGTGACAATCTGTCTTTGGCTGGGGTATTACTGGGGAAGGAGAAAACCTTTCTTCCTCCTGCTAGGGGAGTAAAACAGTAGATAAAATAGGTAGTATCAATTAACAAGATACTCCTCTTCTTATTGGATCACCCTGGGTGGTAGGGCACTCCTTATTTAAAATGGATTCGGGAGGTCAATAGAAGGTACTAGTTACTCTGTTTCCTCCTACAAGAATGGAGAGGAGGCCCCATGGCCTCTATTAATCTCAATTTTATTTCCAAGTATCATGGTCTCACCTCCACTTGTTCTCTTTAGGTTTCTAGAAATAGTTTCAACATCTCTCGATCCTGATCATACAAGTGGCCATTGGAAGCCTAGACTCCCAAGCCATCCTCTTCTAGGAGATCTAGCTCCTGGGGACTCAAGGTCAGTGAAGACTCTGCACATTTGCAATTCTCTCTCCCAGTGTTGGTGCCAACACCCACCCCTCCGCAACTTCTGAAAGCTTTCCACTGAGCCTTTAGAACACATAGAACATACTAGGAAAAGAAAATCCCCTATATCTTCAAGGTTTTTTTTTCTGAATTTTTCCTTTAATTCCTGTTCTAACAGAAATTCAAATCTCCTTTGAGAACACTGCTGCTTCTATAGTCCTATTTCATAGCACTGAGCTTGAAAGTGAGGCAAGTGTCCTCATTGACATGAATTGCTGTTTTCTAGACCATTTCCTCTCTTCTTCCCTAAGGCCCATTAACTTTGAATTTCATATAGCAGAGAATACAATCCATTTCCTTCATTGTTTTAACAATGTAGCCACTGTTATGTCATAACCTACCATTTGCACTCCAACTAATTCTGTATTTTGAAATCTTTTGCTTCTGATTTACTGTCATTCTAAAACCTCCTCTTGGAGATTTCAGCACACAAGGCCAACACTTACAATTCAATTAGTCAAGGTATAGTACATCATTGGTTTTTGATAAACTGTTCAATGCTTCATCAGTTCAGTGTAACACCCAGTGCAGATCACATCACGTGCTCTCCTTAATGCTCATCACACAGTTATCCCATCTCCCCACCTGCTTCCCTTTTTGTAATGCTCAGTTTGTTTCCCAGAGTCAAGAATCTCATATGGTTTGTCTCCTTCTCTGATTTCTTCCCATTCACTCCCCCCCACCCTTATTGTTCTCTCCACTATTCCTTATGTTCTACATATGAGTGAAACCATAGGATAACTGTTTCTCTGACTGACTTATTTCTCTTAGCATAATATCCTCCAGTTCCATCCATGTCGATGTAAATAGTAGATATTCATCCTTTCTTATTACTGAGTAATGTTCCATTGTATATATGAACCATGTCTTCTCTTTCTGTTTATCTGTTGAAGGACATCTTGGCTTCTTTCATAGTTTGGCGACATTGGTGGACATTGCTGCTATAAACATTGGGATGCATTTGCCCCTTCTTTCCACAACATTTTCATATTTATTATTTATTTATAAGTTTCAGAGCAATACCATTAATATAAACATCAGGATAGTTTGATACTTATAATAGATTTTATTTCTCTACTATTTTTTACTCTGCCTTGAGATTAACCTTGTGATTTGTGAAATTCAGGGAATTTTTGATGATTTTCACTTTATTATTCTTTGGTTTCATGGGTCTTCAACTGGTCTCACACACCAAAGAAAAGAATGAGGTATCCAGTGAGCTTTAGCCCACCTTTGGGATTGCCGATATCAATTTCAAAGAAGTTCTCAGTTCCTAATGAAGATATAAGTTAAGGCCTCTTTTGCCTGAGCTACCATCTGAAGAGTGATGGATTATTGCATGCATTATAACACCTTTGAATATTTGTGGTCAGATTTTATAATATCAGAATTTGTTAGTGCTCAGGATTAAATTGATGATGTTAATAATATCAGGTCTCAGAATGACTTCTAGAAAGTGACAGACAGCTTGAAATTTTGTGCCTTCTTAGCCTAAAAGTTAAAATCTTTCTATGTAGAAAATGTTTTCTATCGTGATACCAGGATGACAGTTCCATGTATTGGAAAAGATATACATTTTGTAGTTAAATCCATCTGGGTTCAATTCTAGGTTGAGTCTTTACTGGCTAAATGACTTTGGATGAGTTATTTAAATCCTATGGCCCCTCTCTTCGTCATTTGATAAATGGATTGTTAATAGTTAATTGCTATTTAATTATAAGCAATGGACTCAATGAAAATAAAGCCCTTTGGAATAATTAATACTGCTAAACATTCAACAAATTATAACTACTTTTTGTGAAAGAATTTATAAAGCTAAAATAATTAATTTTAGATTACCTGGGCTTTGTCGGTAATGATTGAACAGATACATTGATAAAGTCATCGCCCTTTTTAGTGTTTCCATTACCTGATAACCATTAGTTATCTAAAATCACCAGGAAGGATAATGTAATTGTAAAATAAAATAAAGTTAAATTAACTGAACTATTGAACACAGAAACATTAAAATACAAAAGAAAGTAGAAGTATAATACATTAACTAAGACATTTACTAAGTCTCAGTAATAATGGCACAATAGAATTCTAGTATAGAAAGAATTAAAGAATAAAATAAAAATTAACACAATAGAAAATGAAAATATAATCTTCAAGACACTGAAAACCTGCTAAAATTTTAAAATAATATTAACTAGCAATGAAAACTTTTAAATAAGCATAAGAAAATGTAATTGTTACATGCTGGGTTTGAGTTGGAGCTTATAAGGTAGGGAGGGTAGTTTAGAAAAATGATTGAAAGTCTGGATTTGATGACAGAATGATCTGAGGTGGTATCTCGGTATTTCTGTTTTTGAACAATGTACCCTTAATTAAACTATTTATACACTTATTGCATCAGTTATGCCTGTTTCCTTCCACATAATATGCAAACAATCATTACCTATTTCACATATACATTATAAAAATGAAATGTATTTAAAGATCTTAGTATGGTGTTTGATATATTATGATCATGCAGAAATATTTAATGGTAGTATTAATGTTATTTCCTGCTTCAGATGCTAAACTAATGTAGTCTATCCTATGTGGGTCTGAAAGTGGTTAATATCATTTCTCAGTATCAGATACTGTTAAAACAGCTGAAAATACTAATATCATAGGCTGTGAAAATTTCAAGAAATTGGACTTCTAAACAACTTTCATGAAAGGCAAAACTGCACTCTGAATCATATAGCCACAGCATTCTTAGGCTAATTTTATTCTCTAGCATTTATTCCCAAGAGGAAATGAGGACAGGCAAATCATCACAAACATAATATGCCTTACAGCCATAGGCCAAGCCCCAGTCAATCATACTCAGTAGCTACTCGTTCCTTCTGGTTGAATAGTAACTAGAAGGCAGTGGTCATGTTGGTGGTTTTGAGAGATGAACTTGGAAAAATTCAAGAGCTGGTTGATAGAAGGCCTTGGTTTTGATAAATGTGCATAGAAAGGTTCTATTTCCTAACCAGATGTATATTGCATATGGAAATAGTTATGTCTCTCCAAGAGAGGTTCACGTTCAACACTCTATTGTGTAACATGAGAAAAGAATTTTTTTCAATATGAATATCGAGATGCAAATTAATTACAGTGTTTCTGTAGTCAATACAGAATATGTCCTATTGTAGACATTCTTAATAAAGACCTAAAGTAATGACATAACTTTTGTTTTTTGTTATGTGATTATACACGCATTTGTATAATCACATAAGAAAAAGTTAAGGACTGAATAGCAGTATCAGCAAAATTTTCAGCATTTGTTTACCTAAAACATTCCAAGCAGTATTATCTTTCATGTCACATTACTACCTATTAGGACTACCTAAATGGACGTATAAATGGAGACCTAGAAATGTAACAACAAATTTAAGGTTTAAGAACTAATCAGTGATTTTTAAATAGCAAGAATATTCAAAAACTAAATCTTTCCAAGATTATGTCTGTAATTGAAGAAATAAAACTTTTTCATCTTTCATCTACAGAACTATCTTATGGTGATACTATATAGTTATATTTGAGCAGTTTTCAGCCCATTAATTCCTCAATATGTAGAAGACTTGAATAAGTAATATCTTATGATTATAATTTTAATTTCCAAGCAGATGTTTAGTGAGCCATTATTTTCAGAAGATGATGATTTCAGCAGTCAGATAGTAGGTTTGTGGGATAGAAGGGGTTGGCAAACAGCACATCTGGTGGTTCTTATTTCCTGGAGACTTTTCACTTGTCCTTAGTCTTCATCTGTCAGATTCAAATTTATTGCAAGTGGGCTTCTAGCAGAAAGCAGGTGCTGGTTTTTTTTTTTTTGTATCCTTATGTAATATTTTATGTCTTTAGGGAGGAAAATAATATAATACGGCATCTTGTTGAAATTCATGTGGAACATGTTTCTGAGAGCCTTATCATTCCTTGTACCTGGTGCCTCTTCCTATAACACTATAGAGAGAGTCAAGAAGCACCATTAGCACTTTTTAAAAAAGTTTTATTTAAATTCCAGTTAATTAACATACAGTGTAATATTAATTTCAGATGTACAATATAGTGATTAAAAATTTCCATATAACACCCAGTGCTCATCACAAGTCCTCTCTTAATCCTCATCACCTATTTAACCCATTTCTCCAACCACCTCTTTTCCAGTAACCATTAGTTTGTTTTCTATAGTTAAGAGTCTATTTCTTGGTTTGCAGTTCTCTCTCTTTTTTCCCTCTTTACTTGTTTGTTTTGTTTCTTAAATTCCACATATGAGTGGAATCATATGGTAATTTGTCTTTCTCTGATTGACTTATTTCACTTAATGTAATACTCTCTAGTTTCATTTATGTTGTTGCAAATGGCAAGATTTCATTCCTTTTTATGACTGCGTAATACTCAATTTTATGTACCTACCACCTCTTCTTTATCTATTCATCAGTTGATGAACAAAGGTTGTTTCCACAATTTGGTTATTATACATAATGCCACTATAAACATTGCGGTGCATGTATCTCTTTAAATTAGTACTTTTATATTCTTTGGATAAATTATCTAGTAGTGCAATTGCTAGGTCACAGGGTAGTTCTATTTTTAAGTTTCTGAGGACTCTCCACACTATTTTCCAGAGTGGCTGGACCAGTTTGCATTCCCACCAGTAGTGCAAGAGGGTTCCTCTTTTTCCACATCTTTGCCAATACCTGTTTCTTGTGTATTGATTTGAGCCATTCTGACCATTATGAGGTGATATCTCATTGTAGTTTTGATTTGTATTTCCCTATTTATAAGTGATGGTGAGCAACTTTTCATGTGCCTGTTGACCATCTGTATGTTGTCTTTGGAAAAATGTCTATTCATGTCTTCTGCCCATTTTTTAATTGGATTATTCATTTTAGGGTTTATTCTAAATGGAAGAATAAGATAAAGCCACACCCAAAGATCTAAGTGAAACAGGTATAAGTAACATGCCTGATAGAGAATTTGAAGCAGCAATCATAAGTATACTCACTGGGCTTGAGAAAAGAATGGAAAGCATGAGTGAAACATTTGCCATAGAAATGCTGTTACTTTATTATTTTTTCCAGCTTTACTGATATACAAGTGACAAACAAAGCTGTATATATTTAAAATGTATAATGAGATGATTAGATATACTTGCTTTCATTTTTAAAAAACTTCTTGGTAGCTTATTTGATTTGTCTAACTTTTTAGTTAATCTAAATTATTTTCTTACTGACATAACTCTGAGATTTCAAAGACAACATTTTAGGTAGGTCTTTAGTTTAAGTGATTGATTGCTCATATGCTTATTACATTGTATTATTATTATTTCATAAACTCTATGAGGGCATAGATCTACACCCAGGTCTTAGTACCATTTATGACAAATACTATGAATTTAAGAAAATTGATTAAATAACATTATTGGCCTCATCAACGAGATTTACAAATTGTGTCATTATTACATAATCTATATAATATATAACATAGATATATGATTGGTGATATTGACATATTTTACTGCACTTTTTTCTATTGAAAGAATGTCATAGAATTTAAAACTGTACATTCATCAGCAGATTTCTTTTTATATTTATAATTTGCAATTATGACTTAGATAAAGGCTTAGAAATCAGTTACAGTATTTATTTTATATTTTATAGGAAAATGGAAAATAACTCCCTTATAATTTCTTTTATTGGAAATGTGGTACAATCAACCTATGATATATGATTATATTTTATTGCTAATTGTCCCTTCCTTCATTTTCCAGTGAGTAAGAATTTCCAGAATTTTGTCTTTTGTTCACCCACAATTTTAAGTGATCACATATTTTATGGAATGACATAAGTTTAGATTCTGAACTGGTACAAGTAAAATTTTTTTCACTGCCATTAATAAATGTGGAGGCATTCTTTTTTTTTAAGAAAGATTTTATTTATTTATTTGTCAGAGAGAGAGTGAGAGAGAGAGAGCTCACAAGCAGGGGAGTGGCAGACAGAGAGAGAAACAGTCTTCCCACTGAGCAAGACAGATGAGCTACCCAGGCATCCCAATACAGATATACTCTTATTTTTTTTAATTTAAAAAATTTTTAATAAGTTCCATTAGCCAACATATAGTATATCGTTAGTTTTTGATGTATTATTCAATGATTCATTAGTTGTGTATAATACCCAGTGCTCATCAGAGGTATTTTTAAATCAGGTCAGTGCATTCCTTTGAATACTGCTTCATATTAATTTTTCTTTATTCCATTTTCAATTACTCTTACTGCATCCATCATATATTCTATGTAGTCTATATTTATAGCAAAATATTAAAAGAAATCTCACATTCAGTGTAGTTGGCTGATCAGTTAAGTTTGTTAATATTCTCTAAGCTTATATTTTAAAAGTTCTGGAATAAATAAATCTTAAAAAAATGTCCTGGCTAACAACTCAGAAATTTGGACTTTTTCCATGCTGTTTACATGATAATAAATAAATATTTGGGAAGGAGTTTAAATTTAATTATATCTTAGGTCTCTGTCAACTCTAAATTTGCCATAGTTCTCTGATTTTTGTCATTTCTCTTCAATATGCTAAACATAAAATTTAGAAAAAAATAATCTTTTAAGATATTTGGCTATGGGAAAAAAATTTTAGCCATTAAAGATGTTTATGCTATATGCTCCATAAAAGACAAGAGACAAACAACATTTTATTGTCTACTAATAAATCACTGTGGCAAAAAATAACTCGAAATTGTCACAGTGAAACACTAAATCACTGCTCCCTTGCTGTACTAAATACATACTGTTCAAAACTCTACTATAATAAAGAAGAGAAAAGGAGTAATAGTTTCATATTTTGTTGTGCTTTTCTCTATTTTCCTTTTTATACATAAGACCTTTATCCTAGTACATTTGAGGTAATTATTTTCCAAAGCAGAAGCAAGAACTTGGTGATATAGTGAAAAGCAACTAGTAAAATGTGAATTTTCATATTCAAGTTTAGATTATAAGACTAGATAGAGACCTTCAATCTAGGGTACCATGTAAAGAAAATTTCTTCCCCGACTTTTGTTTCTCTTTATCTGACCTCAAAGAGACCCCTGTCCACAATTAAGGTATCTCACTGAAAGAGGATTTGTTGCAAGGGCAATGGGTTGACCTGTAGGATGGTCAGAGAGAAAAGGGGGTGGGGGAGAAAAATGCTGGAGAGAAAAATGATCAGATATGAGTCCTGATTTTGCCCCAAACAAGACAGAACTGTGTTAGATAAGTGACGGAGCTGAAAGCTTGTGTCCCTACTTGATTCTAAGAATTCTGAAAGGATGTGCTCACAAAGTAACCCCTTTATCAGCTTGGGATGTGGGGTTACCAACTTCATGGTATATTACTGATGGCAGAGGGAAACCTTGAGGTTTAGCAACCTCCTGTCTCCTTTCATTTCATGGGTTTTAGATAAGGAGTAGCAGGCATTTTGGCTCAAGGGATCCCAAATAAGTGTGTGATGAGGAGATGAGTTGACTATGTGCTTACATCCACAGAGCTGACCATGAGAGCTAGGGCAGAGGAGAGTAGCAGCCAGATTCCAGCGGTCTGTGGCATTCGCAAGAGCTTCGTTTTGAGGAAGGCCATCTGGCTTTGACTGGCAAATCTTGTAACCAGGTCAGAGTTACAACAGCTAGAGATTCAGCTGCACAGAGCAACTCAGATGGATAAGGGACAGCAGAAGGACATAGGGAGGTGGAGGTCCCCCACTCTTCTGTTGTAATAAAGATAAATAAACCTTCTTTACTCCTTACTTCCGACCACTCATTTAGGGGAGATGAACATGTGTGAAGAAAACTATGTAAGGAGCCTGAGGGGTTGAACATTTGTTTTCCAAAATACACTGAATAATACCTATCAGAAAATTTTAGGTGACAAGATTGGACCACATTTGAAATCTAAGATTAAAAGTTTTTCCCCACCTCCAGTAAATTATGGGCGAAAACTTTTGAAGATGATCACATCAGTCACTTAAAATCAAATAGATATTTTTTCTTCCTTCCATCCTTCTTCCCTTCCTTCCTTCCTTTCCTCCCACCCTCCCTCCCTCCTTCCTCCCCCCTTGCCTGCCTGCCTCCCTACCTTCTTTCCTTCCTTCCTTCCTTCCTTCCTTCCTTCCTTCCTTCCTTCCTTCCTTCCTTCCATCCTCTGAATTGTTTGAAGTTTGTACCAGCTCTTCACAGTATGAGATTAAAATGCAGATTTTTTTATATTCTAAAATCAGTTTTATTTCAAGCACAGCACACAAATTATAACAATTTAATCCTCAGTATCATGCCAAAGAAAAATCATTACACATTTGCAAAAATTATCTTTAAGTAATAATTAATTTAAACCAAAAAGTAGGTTTTTTAAATGACTTTAGGGCAAAATATACATACAACGTGATAGTTTTAAAAAACTTAAGATTAAGAGAGCAAAATTAGATCACGCTTTACAGTAAATTTTAGGTATCATTTTATATGTTTAAAACCAACACTACCCTGTACAATAACATGTCATTGTTTATTACTTAACAAGTAAAACCTGATCTCTGATTTTTATGTTCACCTCTGTAACACTGGCCAATATCTTCATTCCTTGTTGTCTCTTTGAAGCACCACCTGGGCAATCTCCAATGCTAAATCAATTCAACCTGCTAATAAACCAATAACCAGGTTATTTTTCTCTTCAAGATAAATAAAGGAAAGAAAAACACTAATCAACTGTTAAATAGTTGTAAATCCATCCTATCTAACCTTAATTGGGTCTGCTATGCAGTTTTAGAAATTCCTGTTTGGCTTAGCTCCTCTCCTTTTCTTTTTCACTTAAATCTCTGATTCTGCCAGGACCCTTAGTCAAATTCTGGAGATTACTTCATTGCTTACTTGTTTACGACAAGGATTGTCAAATGTGCTCTTCTCACAATTCAAGTACTAAACTTGAACAGTTACCTATAATTTCCCTCATCTTGTTCTTTTTACAACTCTCCTCTAAGGTAGAATAGAAATAGGTTTCCCAACTCTAAAGATAATCCTCCCCCAGGTCACCCAAATTGGTTACCTTCTGCTCCTAAGGGACCATACTACCTATTACCCATTTATCCTCTATCTTCAAGTTCTCTCTCTAATATATTCTTCTTGTAAATGTTTCCATATGCTCATATACCTGATATTCACCATTTTCCTGGGTCTCATCTTACCCCTCCAGTGTCTATTCTAGCCCTCTCCAAAACCCTTAAAAAATTTTACTTCCTTTGTGTCCCTACTTTTTCACTGTCATTCATGCCACAATTCACTGGCTTTGGCTTCAGTTCTCACTCTTTCCCTTGAAATGTGCACTATAATATTACAAATATCTTTATTTTAGTTAAATACAACGGGCATTTTTAGTTTTATCAAACCCGTAGTGCTAAAATGAAGACTTTTATTCAAAGACATGATTTTGTAGTTTAGACACACTTGCCACAAATATTATGTGCATATAGTCTTAGATACTGATTTATTATTTTCAGGAAAAAAAGACTTTTTTTTTTTTTTTTTTTAGGAAAAAAAGACTTTTTTGATACAACTAGACTCTAGAGTTTTTAATAGTTCTCATTCTTAGCAAAGCCTAACCATATGTTTTGAATCTACAAGGTTTTCATAGAAGCCTTACTACTTGCCTACTTATAAGCATGACTGCTGTCTTGTTAAGATGCACTTGCCTATTTACACTTATTTACTGTGATCTCAGGGGTTGGGAGCAGATCTTTCTCAAGATGGGTATTGCAAATAGGCTCCCAACTATATTCCTTTTCTGGACGCTATTCAGGGACACATTACCCCTATGAAATACACATACACACACATGTGCACGCACAGATCTCATTTCTAAATTTGTATAAGTATTTAAATCATAATTATATTTTAAAGATAACCTATTTGAACATTAGAGAAGAAAACATTATACAATTTTAAAAACACTAAGAAGATTAATCCAGAAAAATATTGGATTTATACTAAAAAGTCATGAAAATAATTCTATCAGTTGACAAATCTCACGTTCCTATATAAAAAATAATTTTTTCAAACATTTATAAGGGTCAAAAAATTCAAGCTTTGGCTCTTGAATCCATTTGAAATAATTTTGATAGATTCCTTCTTTTCTATCATCATCATAGATATGGTGGAGGATTATTTTGGACATTTGTGTCTCAGATCTGGCTTCACACATTTTCCCACAGATCCCAGTTCTTATTAGTGAGAAATAGTAGGTAGATTGGTTTTTTTTGGAAGTTTAAGCTACAAAATATGAATATTTTAAGAGAAAATATATCATGAACTCTTACAATTATTTCAAATTCAAATTAGGAGAAGAGAGATGTTATTAAACTCATCCATCTTACACTTATAACTCCTTCTAGGTGTTCTCCATGACACTAGCACAATTACTCATTTGTTTTATCCCACAGCATATACACACCTACGCACCAGACTCAGAATAAAACTAACACTGTTACTATAAATAACATACTACAGAAAAGAGGTTTATTCCTTGGAAGTTCTTTTTCTTTTTAGGGTATATCTATAGTTAAATCGCTGTGCTTTAAAGTCATTTTATGATTATACTACTAACTCAATAGGCAACTTGGCTCATTTGTTTCATTTTGTTTTTAATTTATATGGATAATTTATAAAATGTAATTTTGTTTTATATATGTTTAAGATTCCAGATCAAATTGACATACATATTATATGCAGAGAATTCTAGCTTCTAGAAGTTCAATTCCTTTTCCACATACATGTATGCTGTACCTTACCCCAATAATGCACAGATAACTCTTATTTTAATGCGCTTTTTTTCATATATTTCTTAAAGAAATACATTTTGGAACAATCTCAATTTACAAAATGTTTGCAGAAATAACACAACGAACTGCACACGACTCACCTAGAAAGCCCTGTTCACGTTTTGTCGGCTGACTGATGTTAAAATGGAACCAATATTGGACCATGTAAAGCACCCACTTGTTACGTGTCTCTAGTCTCTAAGTTGTTCATCTTTCCTTGACTTTCATGACCTTGAGATTTTTGAAGATGTGAGTCAGTCATTTCATAGAATATCCCTCAATTTATATTTGTCTGATGTTTTCTCATGCATAACCTCGGGCTATTCTTTTCGGGCAGAGATATCATAGGATTTGATGCTGTGTTCTCACTGTGTCCCATCAGGTGGTGTAGAATGTAGATTTGATTAAAAAGTGATTTCCAAGTTTCTATAACTTTGTTTATGTGTTATTTTTCTTCATTCTTATTAATGAATAATTTGTGAGTAGATAGCTTGAGATTATGTAAATATTTCATTTACTTTTGAATTTTATTAAATAAATTTTATTGAATTTTTATTTATTAATTTTACTGAAGATTATGAAATAATTTTTACAACAAAAGCTAGTAACAATTGGTGCCAAATGGTATTTAGCCAGTTCTACCATTCATTCTGCATAGATTTTTTGTTATCCTACTATACAGGGGGGATTTTTCTTCTCTTTCTTACTTACTAGTTGTTTTATCAGTGTGATCACATGAAATTGTATTGTATTTATTAACTTATAATATCTATCATCTTACTATCTGTCTACTAAATATCTATCTATCACCTATCATCTATCCATTTTTAAATACACAGATGAAAATTTGTAAATTTGTTGTACATTTTGTTGGCAATTCATAGACTTGCCTGGTGAGCCCCTTCGAATTGGCTTCTGTATTGTTTTGATATGTTCCATAAACCTTTGAACACTTGTCTTTTGAGATCTATCATAAGGACCTGGCTCACTGACTACCGACACTGAGAAGTTGCACAATCTACTATTTGCTGGTGACCCAAGAAAACTAGTGCTATAGTTTGGAGGCCAGAGATCCAGAGCTGATGGTGTAGATTCCAGTCCAAGTTTGAAGATTTGAGAATTAGGAGCAGCAGGGACAGGAAACTGATCTCCCAGCTCTATAGGCAGAGAGTGAATTCAAGTTTTCTCTCCCTTTTTGTACTATTCAGGCCTTCAATGGATTGATCACATGATGCCCATCCATAATGTTATATCATAACAGCTATCATCTTTACTCAGTCTACCCATTCAAATATTAACCTCTTCTGTAAACACACTCTCAATTACACCTAGAAATGACATTTAACCAGATACCTGGGAAGAGAGGGCCTGGTCAAGTTAACACATATAATGAACCCTTATGGGACATCTGTTTAAAATTACCCTACAAGATGCCATAAAATTATGTAAGCTATTTTAAAAAGTAAGCATAGTATAAAGAGATGGGTGATTATTACAAAGCTAGAAATTTATATTTTGCATAAACTGTCTGCTGGGTAAATACCACTCCAATCAAAATATAGTGTTCCCTCCTTATCTGCAGTTTTGCTTTCCACAGTTTCAGTTACCTGTGATCAACCACTACTTCCAGATGATTCTCCTTCTGACACATTATCAGAAGATCAGTTGTAGCTTAAAGCTATGTCATAATAGCTATGCCATTCATCTCACTTCATCTCATCATGCAGACATTTTTATCATCTTACATCATCACAAGAAGAAGGGTGAGTACAGTATAACAGATATTGTACAAAGATATTTTGAGAGAGACCATATTCATATAATTTTATTATAGTTTTTGTGATTATTCTATATTATTAATTATTGTGGTTTACCTCTTACTGTGCCTAATTTAAAAATTAAACTTTATCATAAGTATAGAAAGACACATAGCATATGTAGGGTTCAGTACTATCTATGGTTTCAGAAATCCACTGGGGGTCTTGGAATGTGTCCTCTGGACAAGGGGTACTAATATATTTTTATAAGATTTTCATCTTAGGTAATTATTATTCTTGTGTGTTTATTCTCCCATGGCATCTACACTAATATTTCCTTTTAGACTAGTGGAAAATGAAGTAATTGAGAGAAATTCCTTGATTATCTTTATTATTTCATGTTTTGCATAAAAGGAAATGTATCATCACTTTTGAAAACAGGAAAAAAAGATTGAGTTGATACTGATATTTTCTGCTTTTCACTTTACAAGTTAAAGGCCTCAAATTTTCTCTAACAAAGTATGAAAGAAGTCAAAATATACATATCATGAGAAATAGATATTGCAGGTTGCAAGGAAAATCACTGTGTAAGATGTCCTCACTGGTAAGAAAATTCCATATTATGTAGTAACAGACTTGATTATGTAAATGTGAAGAATTTTTATGTTTCCATGAAGATATTAATGGTTATGTACTGTTTACTATGGGCAAAGCATTGTTCTAAGCTTTAAATATATTTAATCCTTTATTTCTAGCAATAGTTGTATGAAGAAATTATTATTATTATTATTATTATTATTAATATATTTAAACATAAGGAAATGTCATCTGGAAACAGTGGACTAACTCTCCCAAAGTCACACTGCTATTAGGTGGGAGAGCCAGGGTCTACCCTGGCAGTTTGGCCCTACTACAAGACTCTACAACTTATAAATCAATAAACTACCAGTCACCAAGCCCCATTGTATTTTCTCATCTCATTATAGACCTATGTGATATTTTCTTTGAAAACTTCTTCCATTCAATGACTCAGAAAATACATTTCTAAAAAGTAAGACCCTTTAGTGAAATATAGGAATTTTTTTCTGGCTGAAGATCAGATATTATTTTAAGATTTGTATCTTATGTGTGATAAATGTAATATGCTAAGTGGCCAGAAATTTTGGTGCACATTTATATTATGTTGGTAAATAGCCCATTATTTTTGATATCTTAATGTGAATGTGTATCTGCTCCAACTCAAAAAGGAAGTGTTTATGGATTAGCAAAAAAAAAAAGGTAGGTAGATGATTACTATAGCTTCTTCATATTTATCTCTTATATTACTATACTAGATATTAATAGTCTCTGTTAAAGATTTAGATAGTTAAACACTGACCAAACTGTATTCTTTATAAAAAATGTTAATTTGAATGGCCAAATCTACCTATACTGACAAAGCCTTTGAATAACTGCTTGGCTATATATTTTGTCTAATGAG
>PITA01027224.1:0-21302 GCA_004023965.1 Spilogale gracilis | reverse complement strand
GGGAAAAACTGACAGCCTTTCCTCTGAGATCAGGAACAAGACAAGGATGCCCACTCTCACCACTACTGTTCAACATAGTGTTAGAAGTCCTAGCAACAGCAATCAGACAACAGAAAGAAATAAAAGTTTCCAGCTTGGCAAAGAGGAAGTCAAACTCTCTCTCTTTGCAGACAACATGATACTCTATGTGGAAAACCCACAGGACTCTACCCCCAAATTACTAGAACTCATACAACAATTCAGTAATGTGGCAGGATAGAAAATAAATGCACAGAAATCAGTTGCATTCTTATACACTAACAATGAAAAAATAGAAAGGGAAATCAGAGAATCGATTCTGTTCACTATAGCACCAAAAACTATAGGATACTTAGGAATAAACCTAACCAAAGAAGTCAAGGATCTGTACTCAAGGAACTAAAGAACACTCATGAAAGAAATTGAAGCAGACACAAAAAAAATGAAAGAGCATTCCATGCTCATGGATCAGAAGAATAAACATTGTCAAAATGTCTATACTGCCCAGAGCAATCTACACTTTCAATGCCATTCCGATCAAAATTCCACCAACATTCTTCAAAACGTTAGAACAAACAATCCTAAAATTTATATGGAACCAAAAAGACCCTGAATCGCGAAGGAATTACTGAAGAAGAAAAGCAAAGCTGGGGGCATCTCGTTACCTCACTTCAGGCTTTATTACAAAGCTGTGATTACCAAGACAGCGTGGTATTGGCACAAAAACAGAGAAATAGACCAATGGAACAGAGTGGAGAGTCCAGATATGGACCCACAAATCTATGGGCAAATCATCTTTGACAAAGCAGGAAAAAATATCCAGCAGAAAAAAGACAGTCTCTTCAATAAATGGTGCTGGGAAAATTGGACAGCTACGTATAGAAGAATGAAACTAGACCATTCTCTTACACCACACACAAAGGCAAACTCGAAATGGATGAAAGACCTCGTGAGGCAGGAATCCATTAAAATCCTGGAAGAGAACACAGGCAGTAACCTCTTTGACATCGGCCACAGCAACTTCTTTCAAGACACATCTCCAAAGGCAAAGGAGACAAAAGCGAAAATGAACTTCTGGGACTTCATCAAAATAAAAATCTTCTTTCTGTACAGCAAAGGAAACAGTCAACAAAACAAAGAGGCAACCCACAGAATGGGAGAAGATATTTGCAAATGACACTACAGACAAAGGGCTGATATCCAAGATCTATAAAGAACTACTCAAACTCAACATCCAAAAAGAAGATGAACACATCAAAAAAATGGGCGAGACATGAAGAGCCACTTCTCCATAGAAGATATACAAACGGCTAACAGACACATGAAAAAATGTTCAGCGTCACTAGCTATCAGGGAAATTCAAATCAAAACCACACTGCGATACCACCTTACACCAGTCAGAATGGCCAAAATTAACAAGTCAGGAAACAACAAGTGTTGGAGAGGCTGTGGAGAAAGGGGAACTCTATTACACTGTTGGTGGGAATGCAAGTTGGTGCAGCCGCTTTGGAAAACAATGTGGAGATTCCTTAAAAAATTAAAAACAGAGCTACCCTATGACCCTGACATTTCACTACTGGTCATTTACCCCAAAGATACAGATGTAGTGAAAAGAAGGGCCATATGTACCCCAGTGTTCATCGCAGCAATGGCCACCATCGCCAAACTGTGGAAAGAACCAAGGTGCCCATCAACAGATGAATGGATAAAGAAGATGTGGTACATATATACAATGGAATACTAAGCCTCCATCAGAAAGGATGAATATCCAACTTTTGTAGCAACATGGACTGGACTGGACGAGATTACGCTGAGTGAAATAAGCCAAGTAGAGAAAGTCAAGTAGCACATGGTTTCACTTACTTGCGTTGCATGAGGGGTAACCTGGAGGACAGTGGGAGAAGGAAAGTAAATGGGAAGCAGGGTAATCCAGGGAGAAAAACGATATGACAGCAGAGACTCTGGACACAGAAACAAACTGAGGGACTTGGAGGGATGGGTGTGGAGGGATGGGAGAGCCTGGTGGTGGGTACTGGGGGCACCTATTACGTGGAGCACTGGGTATGGGGAATGGGGAATGAATCTGGAACACTGGAAAAAAATTTAAGGAACAATAAAAAAATAATAAAAAATTGTGTGCTTAAACCATAACTGGATTAAACTAGAAATTGGCTACAGAAAGTTATCTAAAATAGTCCTAATATTTGAACATAACTAACATACTTTTAAATAAACCATGCATCAAAAAGGAAGTCAAAGGGAAACTAGAAAACATTCCTAATAGAATGACAACATATTAATAATTTTTGGTTGCAGATCAAGGTCAATGATATTTTTATATATTATCAAAATTGAAAGTTATAGAAGTACTATTTACAATAGAATCCAAAAAAAAGGAAATACTTAGGTATAAATCTAACAAAATACATATGAGACTTTTATGCTGGAAACTACAAAACAAAACACACAGACAAAATCCAATACTAAATAAAGCCATATACCACGTTCATGAATGGAAAAACAAAAATTAATAACTTGTCATTCTTTCCAAATTGATCTTTGGATTCAACATAATCCTATCAAATTCCTAGCATAATTTTTAATCTAAAGCCTATTCTAAAATTATATGGAAAAGCAAATAAACTAAAATAGTTGATGATTTTTTTAATAATAAAGTTGGAAGGCTCACACTACCTGATTTTAAGACCTATTATACAGCTATAGGAATCAAGTCAGTGTGATAGTGGAGAAAGAATACAAATATAGATTAATGGGAAAATACAGAGTCTAGCAATAGACCACACATATATAGATAATACATTTCTGACAAAGATACCAAAGCACATAATGGAAAAAGAGTAGTCATTTCTACCAATTGAGGTAGGAAAGATTGAACATCTATACCAAGGGTGGGAGGGAAACACCTCCATCCATTCCTTACATCATAAAAAAAATTACCTCAAAATGGATAACCCTAAATGTAGAAACAATAACTCTAAAATTTCTAGAATGAAACAAGAAAAAACCTTGTGACTCCAGGCTATATGAATATTTCTTAGATATGATAACAAAAGCACAATTCATTCAAAAAAATTGATGAGTTGGGTTTCATATAATTAAGAATCTGTTTTTTGAGGGACACTGTTAAAAGAATGAAAAGATAAGCCACAAAACTGGAAGAAAATATTTGTAAATCATAGACAATAGGAAAGACCACTGAAAAGTAACTCTACTCAGAATATAAACATAACTTTCAAATCTCAAGATTAAAAAGGCAATTAAATAAGAGTGGACAAAAGTAGACGTTACTAAAGAAACTACACAGATGATAAATATCTACATGAAATGATGCTCAATGCTGTTAGTAATGAGGGCAATGCAAATTAAAATAATGCAATGCAAAATAAAATCAACCTATGAAAGGCCTGAGATTTTATCTTCCTTGCCGAGCAACAAGTTAGACTGCTACTGTTTTATGGATGTTGGTGGAAGACCTGAGACTTCTGGTCAGAGACAAAGGACAGTTTATTCCAGTGCAACGTACAACATGAACACCACATTCACATCAGTCCCCCACTGTTCATGGTTGGGGGTGATGCAGAGACAGGCACAGATAGATCGTGCATGCAGTGGGTTTATGTCACAGCCAAGGAACACCAAGCTTGCAAAATCTAGTATCATTTGCAAGCAAATTCACCTAAGCTTCATCCTGCAGAGAGACATTATCTTTATTAGACTGAGTAGTAAACACATCTCTCTACTCTGTCTCTATCTCTATCTTCCAAGGTTCTTTGTCATACAAACATCCTTGAAAATATAGTCCACAATAAAATGCTCTTTGTGGCTTTGCTCATAAGACATACAAAAATGCAAAGACCGGGGCACCTGGGTAGCTCAGTTGGTTAAGCAACTGCTTTCGGCTCAGGTCATGATCCTGGAGACCCAGGAGTCCCACATCGGGCTCCCTGCTCAGCGGGAAGCCTGCTTCTCCCGCTCTTAGTCCCTCTGCTTGTGTTCCCTCTCCAGCTGTGTTTCACTCTGCCAAATAAATAAATAAAATCTTAAAAAAAATGCAAAGACCAATGGAGAGTTATCTCTCAACATGAGCTATCACTACACACCTATGAGAATGGCTAAAAAAAAAAAATGTTTGTTTTATAACATTACTGCAAAGTGCTGGTGAGGATATGAGTGACTAGAGATCTCATACATTACTTTGGAGAATGCAAAATGGTACTTGAGAAAACTTTTTTTAAATAAAATTAAACCTATACCTCCCATATGACCCAACAACCCCACTCCTGAGTTATTTAGTAGTTAAAGAGAAAACTTACATTTGCACCAAAGCCTGTTTTGCAAGTTTTTATAGCAGTATTATTTATTTACATTGCTAAAACATGGAAACAACCCAAATATTTCTCAACTGATGGATTAACAAAGTATGGTGCATTCATGCAATGGAATACTACTCAGCAATTAAAAACAAAACAGTGAACTCACTGAAACACACAGCAACATAGATGGATCTTAAACGCATTACTGTAAGTTCATTATAAAAGAAGCCAGACTTAAAAGGCTACCATCTGCATATTTCCATTTATATAGCGTTCCGGAAAAGACAAAATGATAGAGAGAAAATATACCAGCAATTTCTAGGAGCTGGAGGTGGAGAAGAGAAATGAGTGCAAAGGGACTTGGGGGAGTTTTTTGAGGTGATGGAACTGTTTATACGTCAGTTGTGGTAGTGGTTACAAGACTGTGTGTTAAAACTCACACTACTGTATACTGACGGGAATGAATCTTACCGTATATAAATTATACATTGAAAAGGGGGAGAAAAAAAGAGAAAGAATATATATAAACTCTAGAATCAGACTTCTTGAGCTGTGCCTCTTTCTAAATATGGATCTTAAGTATATCCTCAAACATTCTAAGCATCAGTCTTCTCAAATGTGAAGTGAGAAGAATAATAGTATCTGTGTCTTAGAGTTGTTATTAGATTTCTTTGTTGCTGTTCTATCAGTAATTATTATTTGGTGTCCTTCTAAATACCTAACATTGTGCTTGATGTTAAGGATACAAAAATTAATCTATGGTGTGGCCCCTGCCTTCCAAAAGGCTACAATCTAGTGAAGAAACTTCCCCTGAATAAGCAAATGAACACAATTGTTTTACTGCCATTACATTAGTACAATTAAAAAAATTAAAAACCCAATGCTAAGCAAATATTAAGCCAAATTCATGTTACTAATCTTAAATATAGTTCAACTTTAACAAGAATTTCTAAAATAGGAATAAAAATTTCAAGTCAAACCTAAGAAATCCTATTGGTTGCCCAGACATTTCTAGAATTATCTTTACAGATCATTTTTAAAGACTTGAAATTGCATTTTTTGTTAAGTTTATCAGATTCAGAAAGAATATCAGCCTACCCTGTTTTTACCGATTTATTCTAGCATTTCAACATTAATTTAAATAAGAGTATCAAGAAAGTACTATAAAAAGAAAATGAAATCATGTTTCCTCATTTTCTAAGTCTTCGTGTATCTGGAGAAAATGTTTCTCTAAAAAGATAAAGCTAAGAGGAATCACTGAAAATGGATGAAGGGGCTGTGAAGTATCCCAGAAAAGTCTGCTCCCTCCAAAAAGAAAAGAATGAATGACTTCAATTTAATGTCACGTAAAAGACCCAACAGTCTTGGTGAGAGATGCGTCACAACCACACATCACATACACACATCTAACACCTTTCTTGGCATATCAGTCACCTGTGTCCCCTCAAACAAATGGAATGTTCTTGGTTCAGGCTTGAGCATTAAAATCCTAAAAAATTCATGCCAGGACATACGATAGCTACTTTTACAGAGCTGATTACATTTTCACTATTTTCAAGATATCTGACAGGATAAAGCTCTAAAGACAGTTTGTTTTAAATGTGTCCTTTCCACTCAAGGCTTAAAGAAAATCAAGCTATTCTTATTTCAAAGATTTCCTATCTACTGTCATCTCACATCACGTCTCAGTAAAACACTGTGAAAAGTGTTCTTGGAGTGTTATCAACTAAAAATTTTGCAACAAGTATGGCTTTTTGCACAGGATTTCACACTGAATAATATAGTAACATCTAGAGATTCCTAACCTAGTGAAAAAAAGAGAACATTTTAGAAGATATTTTAAAAGGCATGACATACATGAACAAGGGCTTCTCAAACAGAACCTACGGACTTATTTTCACCATTTTACTTGCTCTGAACTATTGTTCTAAAATATGGGGCTCAGAAAATTGATCTCCCAAAGTTTTATATGTTGAAAATATTCCTAAGGAGTACATCTCTCAATAAGAAGATGGTATGTGGAAAAGTATAAGGAGAGAAAAAAAATAAACTTCATATGATAACTAAAGTCAAAAAATATAATTAGTAGAAATGTCCCTTGGAAGAACTCAGAGCACATGATCACTGGCTACCTTACCTTGCTTTTTTCCATTAGCATTTTCTAAAATACCAGAGAGCTGGTTGTCAAAGCTGTGTTGAAGGTCACTCCTTTGCTTTTCAAGGTGGTATTCTTCCTCAGCAAAAGAAGAAAGCACATGTGGTGGCTTTTGGTCATCAAGAGTCTTATTGGGCCACTGGGACATTATGGTACATGAGTCCTTTGAGTGTTGCATAAGTCTGGGGCTTGAACTTTGGGCAGAGTCCTCCAAATCACTATTCCAATAGGAGAAATGATCCACTTCAAGAAACAAGGGGTTTGCATCCTCTTGATGCCAATCATTGCCTGGTTCTTCATCTTCAAAGTAAGCTTCCTGAATATGACTGTCATCTAAGTCCTGGTCTAACTTGTCACTCAATTTAGAGTCTTGTTTGCTTAAGTTAACCAGCGAAGCAGACAGCATATCTCCTGCTTGCTGGAGAGCTTCATAAACCCAAGATATCCAGGAAGAGAGAGGCAGCATCCTGAGATGCCATGACCAAAACCATTGCCAGCTTTCTGATGTCTACCAGTCCACTTGTTCAGCTCCTTCAGTACTCTGGACTTAATGTAAACTACAGAATAAGCATGATGACATATTAAATTGGAGGTCTCTTAATGGCTGTGAATAGTTCACTCTCAAAACTTCTCAGCTGAAACAGAGGAAAGAAACACTTACACCTATTACAGTAACAACCTCAGACCCATTTCCAGATACCTATAATCAATGTCAAACAATATTCAGGGACAAAAAGAGATCATCATTGAAATCTGAAAGTAGCTAAATAAAAAATACTGTGAAATTCTAAATGTAGATTACTTCAATGTCTATTCACCTGCTCAGGCATGTGCAAAACTTCCATTGGCAGTAATGGGCTCTATTCATGTGGTCTGAGAGAAGCCTATCCCCATAGACTGTACTTAGCAGTGTGAAAAGGATAAATGAATCTTTGTTAAGAGGCAGTTGGATATGACATTTCAAAATACAGGGAAGTTTGGATGCTTCATCTACAAACCTGCAGATCCCAGTGAGCAGGCTAATAGACATCTCTGCTTCATGACACAAAGATTTATCCTTTCAAAGGAAATGCGTGCCTGGAATTAAAAGGCTTTTAACAGACCTTAAAGTAAGATTTTATATTTTTATGCAATTTCTCCAAATCATTCTATTCTTGGGGAGAAGAGAACCACTGAAAAACAGAGTGGCAAGTGGAGTATGCAGCTTACTGGAGATAAGACTCTAGTATCTTGTTGCCTTGTTTGTGTTTTAACCCTCCAAGGACAACCCTCCACAATCTAGAAGACTCCTGAGACCCTCCCTCCTTCTCCCAAGATTCACAACCTGAAGGAGGCAGCTATAGAGCATCGACAGAGCAACAGAGCACAGTGAAGATTCCAGGGCTGAACATCTATACTTTCATACATATACACACATACAAACATATGCATATATGCATTTGCATGTGTATGTGTATTGTGTGTGAGTGTGGAGGTATATATCTATCTTATTGCCCTTGTAATGCTCATCAACAGCCCAAGATGAATGCTATAAACCAGAGCCTAAATTCACTGCTTGCACTTAAATACTCCATTTCTTAATAGTAATAGCTTCCTCCTGACTCAGTCTACCAGCATTCCTACATGTTTCAGCCTTCTTGTTCTCCAGCTACTGCAATTGATAGGATTGCCTACATTTTACTAAAAATTTGTTCTTAGCTTTTTTGGAAGGCTGTTGTAATAACCATTCACATATACATTGATTCATTGACAAATACTGATAAGTGCCTATTGAGTGCTGGGCACAATGCCAGTGTTAGATAACCCTGCAGTCTGTCCCTATGGAGTCTACGTTCCAATTAAAGGGAAACTGAGCTCTCTGCACTTTCCCTTTATGCTAAACATTCATGTGTCTGTCTTTCAGGCTCTTTCTTGTCTTCTGCATATATGCAACTACTCATTGTCCAAAGGTTATTCCTCCTGTCCCTTCATACTCACCAGCTGGGAGAGCTGACATACTTATAAGTCTCAACACTTTTTTTGCAACTCCAAAATATACACCTCCAGCCCATAGTTCAGTCTCTTTATACAGGCTTGGATTTCTGGTTCCCTAAGCTAGTGGTTCACAAACTTTGTATAAGAATCATCTGGTAAGCTAATCAAAACAAAACAAAACAAAACAAAACAACAACAACAGAGACTCAGGTGGGTTGAAGGACTATGATTGCAACTTTCTATTTTTGTCAAGATGATTCTTTTTTTTTTTTTTTTTTTTTTTTTTTTTTTAAAGATTTTATTTATTTGACAGAGAGAAACACAGCCAGAGAGGGAACACAAGCAGGGGGAGGGAGGGAGGGAGAAGCAGGCTTCCCGCCGAGCAGGGAGCCCGATGTGGGACTCGATCCCGGGTCTCCAGGATCATGCCCTGAGCCGAAGGCAGTCGCCCAACCAACTGAGCCACCCAGGCGTCCCAAGATGATTCTGACAAACACCAAAGTTTGAGAAATGCTGATCTAAGGAAATAGCTACATTTGGGTGTCTCACAAAAATCTCAAATTTAGCCATCAAAAACTAGCACATCATTTTTACTTCTACAAGTGTTCAATGCTCTAGAGTCACAATTGTGATTTTTCTCTCTTCAACCCTGACCCCTTCTATTCCTTCCATTCCAAGTTCTGCCAATTTTAGGTCTATGCAGACTCTTCTGTTGTGTTTTGTACAGTGATCACCTCTCCAACACTCTAATTTCCCCAGAAATTAGATACCTAGCTGGTTCCCGTCTCAAAGCTTCCCCAACCTCAAGCCATCCTCTAGGTCTGCTCACCATAACCTGACCTTCTAGTAGGTTTATTGCCTATCTCCTCCCCTAGAATAGACATTCCAGGAAGGCAGAGATTGTATTTTTTATTCTCTAGCTTATCCACAGTACCTAGAGGTGTGCTAAGTATGTAGTCAATTATCAATAAATGAATTAATGAGTGCTATTTAATATTGTGCATAAAACAATGTCTAGCATGTAATATGTACTCAAATTTGCTAAATTGATGAAGAGACCTCAGAATTGTTAAAAACAACAACAACAACATCTTAACGTTACCACATAAATCCCCTGCTTGGTAATATTAAAGGGGTTCTTTCAACATTTCTTCCACTCCATTTCACCACCCACAGATTTTTTTGTTTGTTTATTTGTTTCTCCACAAAGACTATGCTTAAGCTGTGATTCAGAGGACTGCAGACCTAGAAAGTTCCCTGAGAAATCCTTGGGTTTAGCCTCTATCACTGTCCTTTTGGTACTTGAAACTTTTTAAGGCAGAAATTGCATATCTTCCTTAATAATCCTTTCTATTGTTTTATTATACAGAGAAAACGTTTCCATATTCAATCTAAAACCATTTAATTTAAGCCAGCATTTTCTTATCCAAACTTTGAACTAGTAAGAGCTCATGTTCTTGGTCCCATATCTCTTTCTTTTGTGATCTCTGTCCATCAAAGCCTCATGGTAATTTTTCTAAAAAAATAAAGCATACATCACTCCCCTAGCTTAAAAAGAAAATCAGACTGCAGAATTTGAGCACTGGCAGTCCATCTGTCAAAATGATCATTCACTTATGTTTACTGACATAGAGTTTTTAAAAAATTAATTTTGATGCCTCCAATTCACTACAGTAATCATCTCTGTTGTATGTACCCACTTGCTTCATTCATTTTTGTGTAACCTGCCTGATCTCTGGTAGCACCTGAATTTTCAAGTATATGATAAAATTCACATTCTTTTTTTTTTAAGGTTTTATTTATTTATTTATTTGACACAGAGAGAGATCATAGGTAGGCAGAGAGAGAGGCAGAAGCAGGCTTCCTGCTGAGCAGAGAGCCTGATGTGGGACTCGATCCCAGGACCCTGAGATCATGACCTGACCTTAGAGGCTTTAACCCACTAAGCCACCCAGGCACCCAACAATTCACATTCTTTACTATAGTACGCAAGAGGAGAGATGCTCAGAATATGAACAATCAGCATAGTCTGACCTTAGTGCTAGGTTTGTAGAGGCCTTATTTGTAGAGGCCTCCTTCAAGTTGCCAACTCTTTAACTGCTGAATCACTAGGTGTGAGGACTTCGTGGAGGTGCAACAGGACAATAGGTAGAGGGGAAGTAGTCTCAGATCAGTGGTTATTTATCAACCAGTTTGGAACTATTTCAACATTTTCAAAACTCACAGAGTCTTGTCCTGACAGAATGTTTAGCTCTGTATTAACTGTTCTCAATAACACTGTCCCACGGTGACAACTTGGCCATTCTTCACCACCTTTCATTGTAAAGTCCTCTGTGCCTGTCACACTCACTAACACACTAAGCATTTTTCATAGCAAATGCGCTTGTCCTTGACTTCTGTCTACTCTGCCTAGATGCACCCAGTGCCCTATAAGTTTTCACTGGATATGGCAATTATTTGTCAATCTTCCTCTTCCAATGGACAGTGTTTAGACTTAAAACTCTAGGACCCACAACAGGATAAGGACTCTATCTCTTTGTTGAATGAATGAATGAATGAATGAATGAAGTTACTAATGCACAATTTTAAAGCTAAGTAGCCCTGATACCTTCATTTTTCTTTTTCTGTAAAGTGGAGTTTATAAACTAGATGACCACTAATAGTTTCTTTCTGCTTTAAAACCTAAGAATTTACCAGCATTGGGCAAAAAACATGTAATATTGAGACTGAATATATTCAACAAAAAGTTCACTTTTCAGATTGGCTCTTTACTTTTGTCAATAACCATTGCATAGAGCAACTGGAGATGGCCATGGAGTGACTGGAAAGAGGTCAACTAGCAGTCTATGTAGGAAACAGTGTCCAACTGTTATATTCCAAAATACTAAAAAAGGAAGGACAATCTAAAAGTGGAAGCTGAAAAATTAGTTAGTAGCACTGGAGCCCTTTTATTTTATGCTAAAGCATTCTAAAGCCAAAAGAGCTAAGTACTGGCAGAATAACCAGGGAGATAACTTTGCTGCTTAGATAAATTTCAACCTGTTTGGTAGAGCAGGCCAAAGGTAATAGGAGATGTATACCTGGTATCCTAATTCTTCAGGAACTTTCTCACAGCTGAAAAGACAAAGTAGCTTCTGGTATTATAATAATATATATTTTTTAAGATTTTATTTATTTGACAGAGAGAAACACAAGCCGGGGGAGTGAGAGGGAGAAGCAGGCTTCCCATAGAGCAGGGAGCCCGATGTGGGACTCGATCCCAGATCTCCGGGATCATGAACTGAGCCGAAGGCAGTTGCTTAACCAACTGAGCCACGCAGGCGACCCAATAATAATTTTTTAAAAAGCACATAGGAAAAGAAAAATAGTAAAGAAAAGATAGCCCAGGGATGCCTGGGTGGCTCAGTCAGTTAAGCGGCTGCCTTCAACTCAGGTCATAATCCCAGCATCCTGGGACTGAGCCCTATATTGGGCTCCTTGTTCAGCTGGCAGCCTGCTTCTCCCTCTGCCTGCCGTTCCCCCTGCTTGTGCGCTCTCTAATAAAACAAACAAACAAACAAACAAACAAATAAATACATATTTTAAAAAAGAAGAGGGGAGCCTGGGTGGCTCAGTTGGTTAAGCGACTGCCTTCAGCTCAGGTCATGATCCTGGAGTCTGGGGATCGAGCCCCGCATTGGGCTCCCTGCTCAGCGGGAAGCCTGCTTCTCCCTCTCTCACTCCCCCTGCTTGTGTTCCCTCTCTATCTGTGTTTCTCTCTGTAAAATAAATAAATAAAATCTTAAAAAAAAAGAAAGAAAGAAAGAAAGAAAAGATAGTCCAGAAGATAGTCCAGGTCATTGGATTAGAAGGAAAAATACGTGTGAGGTCTGTTCAAGCTGAGAAGGCTCACTATTTGAAATAAAAGTTCATGACATTTCATCATTATAAGAAGTACCAAAAAAAGCAAAAGGTAAGTGTGTGTATGTGTGTGTGTGCTCGACATAAGAGCTCCTACCATCAACATAACAGGAAAGTTTACAACCTCTCAAAGTACTGAGAATAAATTAGCAATCAAGTAAAGAATTAGTAACCACTAAGTCAAAGGAGTAAATGACGCAAAAAGGGGAATATAGTCAATAATATCGTAATAGTGTCTTACGGTGACCGTTGCTAGCTACACTTGTGGTGAGCACAGCATAACACATAGAGAAGTTGAATCACTATGTTACACACCTGAAGTTAAAATAACACTGTGTGTCAACTATATTCAAAAAATATTTTTAGAAAGTATTAGTAATGGCCAATAAATAAAGATGAAAGGAATATCATTGATATATTCCTAGGGGCTACACTACATTTCTTTAAATATCATTTTAATTAGAATCCTATATTAATTATAAAAGTGTTCAATTAAGGTCATTTTAAACATAGGAAATGACTAAACATTAAACTCTCAAGAGTTGTTTCTGTAGGGGGAAAACTATCAAATTCCTGAGCCATATGCTTTATCACATATTTTGGTCATCCTCACCAAGGGTAATTATGAACAGAAAAGATGTGGCTCCATACTCAAAATAATAATGCTCATGGTCCTTTAAAATCTGTTAGTTAAGTCTTTCTAACCCCATGTTCTACCTGATGACAGATGCTTGGAGGAAGGGAAGAAAGTTATCTAAGAAGAAATACTGGTTTCTGGGAGATATTCCTTAAAAATGGATGTTATTTTGGTGAAAGATAAAGTGGAAGCCTGTATACCTGTGTGATTTTTAAATGATTATGAGCTCCTGGAGAGAGTCAAACACATTCTGAGAGAAAAGGAAATGTTTCCAATAATATGATCACCAGGTAACCTAGCCCCAAATGAAAATCTTACACAAGTTCATCTGCTGAAGTGTGCTAGAGTTTAGCAATTTTTAAAGGAGAAATCACCTTGGAAAATCTATTCTTCTTATTCTCTACCAACATCAGTAGGGTAGTCATAAGTAAAATCAAGAATACTGGGTGTGGTGTTGGGTGAAATAAATGAAGGGGAAGAGAGTTTATGAACTTCTAATTATAAAATGAGCAAGTCACATGGATGAGAAGTACAGCATAGGGAACATAGTCAGTATTGTAATAACGTATGGTGACAGATGGTAATGACAGCCACCAGGGTAAGCAGTGCATAATGTACAGAACTGCTGAATCACTATGCTCTATATCTGAAATTAATATAATGGTGTTTGTCAACTATACTTCAATAATAAAAAAATATTTAAAAAAGAACACTGGGTTAATCTGAAGTGTCTTCTCATAGCCATCAGTTAACTTCCTTGTGTCATCTATTAAATGTGGATTACTTGTTACTGACTTCTTAGAGAGGTCATAAGGCTAAATAAGTCTATGATTTTTATGACAATTCTCATGCCTTTCAGAGAAAGGCATCTTGTGTCACCTAGTGTGAACAAGGAGGCTTAGAAACATGAATAACTCATGGAGTCAAAACAAGAACTATAAAATGGGCTATAATCCATCTTTAACATGATTCAAGGTGTTTTCTGTTAAGAGAAAATTTGTTATGTAGGTAGGAATATGTGTCACTGAGATGAAATACCTTTTGTAGCATTTGTCAAAATGTGTTCTAAAGGCTTGAATCTTAAATATAAAAATGGACTATTGAAGACCATTTATGTCAACAACATGGGTACAATACAGCCATATTTTCATTGTTAAGGCAGGTGCAATACAACAGATCCTTTACCACTAGGCTTCAGGTGGGAGAGGGGAGGGGCAATTAGCATAAAGCTATATGTGGAATTTCCCTATAATCAAAACATATTTTAATCAGTAGACATTGAGAAAAATGAGACAGCATGAAAAAAAAGCAGTAGCAATGGCCTTGGAATCATACAAAACAAAGCTCAGTGTTGAATAATATCTCAGTTATACCACAGCATGGGGCAAATCACATTAGTTGGGTGCACCTAAATGTCTTCATCTGCAAATATGGGGGTACCACCCATCTTGCAATTCACAGTGGCAATTAAATTACACAATGTTTCTAGAGCACAGAGAATACAGTCTATAACAGGCCATGAATATCAGTTATTCATTATTAAACCCAAACTTGTGACATTTTAAAAGGTGAAAGCCAAAGTGTGGAGAGCCAAGATGTCCTTCAACAGACAAATGGTAAAGAAGGTGTGGTCCATATACACAATGGAATATTAGCCATCAGAAAGAGTGAATACCCAACTTTTACATCAACATGGATGGGACTGAGGAGAGTATGTTAAGTGAAATAAGTCAAACAGAGAAAGTCAATTATCATATGGTTTCACTTGTTTGTGGAACATAAGGAAGGGCATGGAGAACATTAGGAGGAGGAAGGGAAGAATGAAGGTGGGGGAAATCAGAGTGGGAGATGAACCATGAGAGACTTTGGACTCCTGGAAGCAAACTGAGGGCTTTAGAAAGGAGGAAGATGGGGAGATGAGTGAGCCTGGTGTTTTATAAGCAAACATTGGATCTTAGAACACTACATCAAAAACTGATGATGTACTGTATGGTGACTAAGATAGCATAATAATAAAATTTTTAAAAAAGGCGAAAACAGGGACGCCTGGGTGGCTCAGTTGGTTAAGCAACTGCCTTCGGCTCAGGTCATGATCCCGGAGACCCGGGATCGAGTCCCACATCGGGCTCCCTGCTCGGCCGGAAGCCTGCTTCTCCCTCTCTCACTCCCCCTGCTTGTGTTCCCTCTCTCGCTGTGTTTCTCGCTGTCAAATAAATAAAAAATCTTTAAAAAAAAAAAAAGGCGAAAACATATTAAATTCTTGTAATCCTTTCCATAATGTGTGAAGACCACAGAAACATGATATTATCATTATAGCTAACATTTGCCACTTCGCAGCATGTAATGTTTTTTGACAACTTATATGAATAAAAACTTTCTGTGAAAGATATTAGCCTTCCCATTTTATAGTTGGAAAAAACTGAGGCTCAAAAGGGACAAGCTTCATATCTATAATAAAGAATGGAGCTAGTAGTCCAATTCTCCTTTGATTTCCAAATTCTTGCTTTAATCATTATTCCAAATCTTCATAAAAAGACAATAAGACAGTGAAGACCTTAGAAATAAAAAAATGTGAAGGCATTTCCCTCATTAGTGTCCAATGCAAGGTTCAAATCCACATTTGTCTGACTCTAGTCTATTCTCATTTTGTTTCCACTCCAGCTCGGCTGCCTATTTCACTAACGAAACTCTTTAAAAAATGAAAACTATTGGAATCTTTTTTCTAAAATAATTGTAGTAAAGTTTTTAAAAAATATTCTGTACTACTTAAGTTGAGGAAGACTTATTTCAAAATATATTTTTCAAACTATCCGACAGACAGCTTTGCGTTTGAGCGTGATGACCTCAAAAGACGAGGGGTTAGCTCAGTCTGAGGTTTAACAATAGCACCTTTTAGATTTTCTCCAAATTTCATAAGCCCATTCAGTATTTTAGACCATCTATTATATCCAAGGTAGAATGGCCTTCACGATTTTTTAATACATATATTTGATTTTGTCATTCCATGTTTGAAATGACTTAAAATTACTTCTTTCTGCTTCTAAGGTAAAGCCCAAAATCCTCCACAGGGCTTAGGAAGCCATGCATGCTTTGACCCTTTCTTATCTTTAACCACCTCTCTATTTGCTCTCTGTTCTTCAGTATCTTGTTCCCTTCCTTCAACATCTTATTACCTCAACAGTCTCCTCCCACTGGCTCTACTGGCTGAGACTGTGCTCCTCTCCCCAGGCTTCCTTTCTGTCCCCCAAAGCCCATCCATCTCTTTTCAGGGTTCAGCCTGACAACCAGCCCCACATAATTCAGACTCAATTATGTCTCCCCCAAATAGTCTTTTTCTTAAAAAATATATTTTAATTATTTGAGAGAGAGAGAGAGACCCTGTGGTGAGAGGCACAGAGGAGGAGGGAGAGGAATAAGCAAACTCTGCGCTGAGCATGGAAACTGACACAGCACTCCATCTCTTGACCCTGAGATCATGACCTGGGCTGAAACCAAGAGTAGGCTCCTTAACTAAGCTGAGGCACCCAGTTACCCTTGAAATTATCTCTCTTAACAGATTTTATTCCTTCTTATTAATACTCATTGTATTATAATTGCAGCTTTTTTTTTTCACTGAATTAATAGGGACTTCCCCCAATTTATTTTTTCTGTTCTTATTTTTTTCCCCAGTAGTCTGATACATCGACAACCACAGAAATATAGATCAGGTTCAATATTCTTAACAAGAATGTACCTAAAACTACTGAACAGGAATAGTGCAAATGCATATAATTGCAGCTTCTTTTTATCCCCCTACCTATCTCCCCTCTGGTAACTCTCAGTTTGTTTTCTATAATTTAGAGTCTGTTTCTTAGTCTGTCTGTCTCTCTCTTTCTCTCTCTTTTTCCCTTTGCTTATTTCTTAAATTCCACTAATATTAATAAGATCATATAGTATTTCTCCTTCTTTGACTCTTTGACTTATTCTTTAGCTCTATCCATGTTGTTGCAAATGGCAAGATTTCATTCTTTTTTTGGTTGAGAATATTCCACTGTATGTATATATATATATATATATATATATATATATATATATATATATATATATATATATATATACCACATCTTCTTTATCTATTCATCAGTTGATGGGCACAATCTGCTTCCTTAGTTTGACTATTGTAAATAATGCTGCAATAAACAAGGGGTGCATGTCTCTCTTTGAATTAGCCTTTTCCTATTTTGGGGGTAAATATCCAGTAGTACAATTCCTGGATCATAGGATAATTCTATTTTTAATTTTTGAGGAGCCTCCACACCAATTTGCACTCCCACCAACAGCACAAGACAGTTGCTTTTTCTCCACATCCTCGCCAACACGTTGTTTATTGTGTTTTTGATTTTAGCCATTCTGACAGGTGTGAGGTAATATCTCACTGTAGTTTTGATTTTCATTTCCCTGATGTTGAGTGATATTGAACATCTTTTCACTTGTCTGTTGGCCATCTGTATGTCTTCTTTGGAGAAATATCTGCTCATGTCTTCTGCCTATTTCTGTACTGGATTATTTGTTTTGTCAATATCAAGTTGTATTAGTTCTTTATATATTTTGGATATTAACCATTTATCAGATAAGTCATCTGAAAATATCTTTTCCCATTCCATAGGTTGCTTTCAGTTTTTTAAAATTTTTTCCTTTGCTACAGAAACTTTTTATTTTGATGTGGTCCCAATAGTTCATTTTTGCTTTTGTTTCCTTGCTGCAGGACACATATCAAGAAAAATATTGCTAGAGCCAATGTCAGAGAAATTACTATCTATTACCAACTGTCAAAGAAGAGACCTATACTCTCTTCAAGGGTTTTTATGCTTTCAGGTCTCACATTTAGGTCTTTAATCCATTTGAGTTTATTTTTGTGTAAAGTGAAAGAAAGTGGTCCGGTTTCCTCTTTTTGCATGCAGCTGTCCAGTGTTCCCAACACCCATTTGTTGAAGAAAGTTTTTCTCATTGTATATTCATTCTTCCTTTGTCAAAGATTAATTGACTATATAAGTCCATGTGGGCTTATTTCTGAGTTTTCCTGTGTCTATTTAATGCCAGTACCATACTGTTTTAATCACTATCATTTTGTAATACAACTTGAAATCTGTAACTGTAGTACCTCCAGTTTTGTTTTCTTTTTCAAGGTTGCTTTGGATAATTTTTTGTAATTGCATACAAACTTCAGGATTATTTACTCTAGTTCTGTGGAAATGCTGTTGGTATTTTGTTAGGGATTGCATTAAATTTATAGGTTGCTTTAGCAGTATAGACATTTTAGCACCATTTCTCCTTCCAAACATGAGCATGGAATGTCTTTCCAGTTCTTTGCATCATCTTGAATTTTTTTCATCAGTGTTTTATAGTTTTCAGAGTACAGTTCTTTCACCTCTTTGGTTAAGTTCATTCCTAGATATTTTATTGTTTTTGGTGCAGTGGTAAATTGGATTGTTTTCTTAATTTCACTTTCTGCTACTCATTATTAGTGTAAAGGAATGCAACAGATTTCTGTACATTGATTTTGTATCCTGCAACCTTACTGAATTCAATTATCAGTTCTAGTAATTTTTTGGTGGAGTCTTCAGGGTTTATAATTGTAGCTTATTGATAATTTATGTAATTATTTATTCTAATATCTCTCTTTCTCACTAAACTAGAAGATCCATGAATTCAGATAACAGGTTAGTTTTGCCTTTGCCTATTATCAGCATTTAGTTAAGTGACTACCACAGAAGAGGCAATCAATAGTTTTGAATACCTGAACATACCTTTTGCAGAGTCTCAAAAGGATTCCTCATCACCAGCCCCAAATGTCACTGCTATGAAGAGCACAGATTAATAAGATTAGTCTGTCTCTGAAAGATACCCTGCAACCAACAATTAAACCATTTTAATTTGGACCCCACTATGTTTGTGATGAAGAAAATATAAATCTTATATCTAATGAAATTTACATATACAGCCATAAAACTATTGCAGCACAAAGTATTAATCTATGATACATGTTTCTGCTAGGTCTGAGGACACAGCCTCATATTCTTATTTATACTGGCCCCCTTCTTTCCATGAATGAACGAATCAATACTCTTAAGTAAATCAATGCTAACAAATGTTTGCTATTTTGCCTTATGTTTTCCCTTTTCATTTGTTTACATATGCTTCAAACTAAGCAGGTAGTAAAACTGTTCATTACAAAAATGACTATTGCTACACATTTTTCTCCTTCATTAGTAGTTATCAAAATAAGGTCTCTTGGGGTCCTTGATGACTGGGCTCTTAGAATAGTAATGCTAATAACATGACAATATCAATACTTCTGTGTCTGGCAAACATTAATAATCAGTTCCCCCTGGGAGCCCATCAGAAGCAGCAAACTTAATGGGATCTTTGTGGTTACAAACACAAGGAGGTTAGGTGGGTGGTATATGACGTCTCTCAGTCCTGCCTGGCCAAAGTGGCCCAGATCAAAGAACATTTGAAAACACTTCGTTCTTCACTTTTCCCTTCCAACTGGTGGGGAATTTTACATAAGAATCGGGAGCACTGTTTTCTCAGCATAATAGTGGATCCAAAATGTTCTTAACTAATGCAACATACACGTGAGACCTATTTTATAGCATTATATATAGGTACACAGATTTTATTTATTCAGTTAATCTAAAATGCTACTTATATTTCTATTTTAAGCCAACAATACCTGTCTTTTATTTTTTCTTTTCTGTTGCTTTCAATTCCTTCCAATTTCTCACTGAAAGATATGAAAGCTTGCTTGCTGAGGATTAGCAAATGCCCCCGAAGTCTTCTGTTAGCACAGTCCAATGAGGATTTACTACCATCACCCACAACGAATGAGATTCTACTTTCTAGTAATAAAATACTAACATTTCACTCCAAAAAGCATACCAGTATAAATGTGACTCCTACGATAGAGCAGCTAATGAAAAGAAAAATCCTCCAGCTGATATGGAAAGTGACATTTCACACTGGTATCTCATTTTTAAACAGAGTCCCACACAAAATACACATTTTGGTTAGTTTTAGATTCTTTGGTTAGTTTTAGATTCTTCTAAATGGAACTCTTGCTCTTAAATGTTCATAGAATCATGAGCTACTGAGTACAGCTTCAGTAAGCATTACTTGTGTAGGGGCAGAAGAGCGATAAAAGGATTAGGGAAGATTAAAAAAATTAAAAATAAAAAAAAGAGAGAACTTTCTGCTAAAGAGTCCAGGTAAGACATTGAGAATTTTACCATACTTTCCATAATGTGCCTTGTAATGCCATGATTTGCATTTTGTTTCAAAATAATTTTATTTTATTTTTTTTTATTGTTACTAAAAAAATTTTTTTCCAGTGTTCCAAGATTCACTCCCCATTCCCCACACCCAGTGCTCCACGCTTTAGGCGTCCCCAGTACCCACCACCAGGCTCTCCCATCCCTCCACCCGCCTCCCTCCAAGTCCCTCAGTTTGTTTCTGTGTCCAAAGTCTCTGTTGTTTCGATTCCCTCCATAGATTACCCTAGTTCCCATTTACTTTCTATCTCTCACTGTCCTCCAGGTTACCCCTCATGCACTGCAAGTAAGTGAAAGAAATATTCAAATGACCTAAAGGTAAGGTTTTCTCCATCACCTCCTCTCACATTAAGTGGGATGACAACTGTAAATTACCACTCTACAGTCAATGCTTACTGGAGAAAAACAAAAAAAGATTTTAAGCAGATAGCAATTTCATTCTAACACTGACATTAATTGTTCCTAAGTTTTAAGAACTATTTTGAAGACCTAGAGTATAGAAACTATGAAAATAAGATTAAAAATGTTTTTGGAATTCTTGAATTCACACACTTTAAATAATACCTGTCACCTTGTTGCTAAACCTCACTCAGCAAGCCTAGAATAACACAGACTTGCAGTTATTATGAGAATGTTGGTGAATAAAGCATTTGCTTCTGTAAGTGGGCTTTCGAGGGATGCAGGTATTTTTTTAAATTTTTTTTTAAATTTTTTTATTTAAATTTATTTTATTTTTTCAGTGTTCCAAGATTCATTGCCCATTCCCCACACCCAATGCTCCATGCAATAGGTGCCCTCAGTACCCACCACCAGGCTCTCCCATCCCCCTACTCCCTCCCTCCAAGTCCCTCAGTTTGTTTCTGTGTCCAAAGTCTCTCATGCTTTGTTTCTCTCCCTGAATTACCCTACTTCCCATTTACTTTCCTTCTCCTACTGTCTTGTACATTACCCCTTCTGCACCACAAGTAAGTGAA
>PITA01027223.1:0-21435 GCA_004023965.1 Spilogale gracilis | reverse complement strand
GGTAGCTTGGCAATGAGAGGCCCGTTAACTATAGGAGTGCCCTTGGTGGTCAGGAACCCCTGCTCCTGCAGAGGATGGAGTGGGTGTGAGTTATGAGATGGGCATATTTGGAGTCTGTATATATAGTGACTTGTTGTCCCTTAGACAGGTGTAGCGCCCTGGTGAGAGCAGTAAGTTCAGCCCTCTGGGAGGTGGTCCCGATAGGAAGGGGCGCTGTTTCTATTACTGCCTCTGAGGTGACTACAGCATAGGCAGCGTGTCTTTGGCCATCTGAGGCCAGAAGGGAGTGGTCGTCTACGAAGAGCACACGGTCAGGGTTAGGCAATGGCTGATCAGAGAGCCCTGGGTGGGAGGCAGTGAGGTCCTCCAGGAGTTGTGGGCAGGAATGAGTGGGTTCAGGGGTGAGCGAGGGTGCAGGCAACAAAGTAGCAGTGTTTAAGCAAGGGGAGGCAGAGAGAGAGCTCGAATTTTCGATAAACAACTACAGCTGGATATGGGAGGGGGTTAATTGGGCCAGCGATTGATGGCTGAGGAGATCCATGAGTTTGTGGGGAGAGTAGACTACAAGGCTGTCCCAGAGTGAGTTTAAGGGCCTCTTTAGTTAGGGAGGCAGCAGCCGCCAGTCCCCTAAGGCACGGTTGCCATCCTCGGGTGATGGTATCTAATTGTTTGGATAGATAGGCTACGGCCCTGTGTGGGGGCCCTGCTGGTTGGGCTAGAAGGCCGGTGGCTGAGCCAGAGTGCTCGTTGGTGAAGAGATGGAAGGGCTTAGAGGGATCAGGTAGTGCCAGGACTGGCCCGGCAGTGAGGCAGTCCCACAGTTTGGAGAATACATGCCGAACTGAGGGGGGATCAGTGAGGGGACCCTGGGGGGTTTCCTTAGCTGCTTGGTATAAAGGTCAGGCCAGGATTGAGAAATTCAGAATCCAACACCTGAAGAAGCCTATGAGCCTGAGAAAGGAAAGTATCTCATCCGCAGTTTGAAGAGGCTGGAATTCCCAGAGCAGGCAGATGCGGTCCCTAGTAAGGGAATTAGAGGTGGGAGTCAGGAGGATGTCCAGGAATGTGACTGAGGGGGTGCACAGCTGGGCCTTGGAAGGGGTGATCCGATGCCCTTTCTCCCCCAAGAAATTGAGTAGGGTGGAGGTATCGTCCTGAGGTAAGGAGTGAGAGGATCTGTAGAGGAGGAGATAATCTACATATTTTAGTAGGTGCTGGCCTTAAGGGTACATTATAGCAGGTCCGTGCCCAAAAATATAGGGGCTGTCTCGGAATCCCTGAGACAGGACTGTCCAGGTCAGCTGCCCGGAGACATGTGTATCTGGGTCCTCCCAGATAAAGGAAAGAGGAAGTAGGAGTCAGAGGGATAGTAAAGAAGGCATCCTTTGATCTAATACAATGAAGTGAGAATTGTTAGATGGGACATTTGACATGGATTGGGGACGGCCAGATGAAGCAGGATTATAGCCTCATTAATGAGCCACAGGTCCTGCACCAGGCAGTAGGCCCCCGAGGGTTTATGGACTGGCAGGATAGGGATGTTACAGGGGGAGCTGATGGGGATCAGGAGTCCCTGCTGTCTCAGCCGGTCAGTGATAGGCTTGAGACCCTGGCGGTGAGTTAAGGAGATTGGAAACTGTGCTCAGGAGGGGAATTTGGAACAATCTCTTAGCTGTATTTTGACAGGGGTATGGTGGGAGGCAACGACGGGTTTAGAAGTATCCCATACCTGGGGGTCTACTGTGGGTAGACTATTTGGGGCGGGTGTCAGAGGGGCAGGAAGGAGGGATAAGACAAGACACTCTGAAACCAAGGAGGAAGGAGAGAGATGAATAGTAGCCTGCAGGGTTTGGAGGATGTCCCTTCCCAGTAGGGCGACCAGACAAGAGGGAATTACGAGAAACAAGTGGGAGAAGGGGAAACCATCCAGGCTGCAAGTAAGGGGAAGGGTTACCCTAAGAGAGGAGGAGGTCCCATCAATCCCCATGACAGTGACCGGTGAGGTTCGTGTAGGTCCCAAGTAGGATGGCAGAACTGAGTAGGTAGCACCCGTGTCCAGCAAAAAGGAAATGGACTTACCCACTACCTGGAGCGTGACCCTGGGCTCGGCCTGGGTGGGAGGGGTAGCCAAATCCAGGCTCCGTCAGTCGTCCTCCAACCCGAGCAGCTGGAAGGCTGGACTTACCGTCCTGGGGTTGCCCCCCACATAGAGGCACTGAGGATTCCTTGAGGTTAGAGCAGTCTGATTTCCAGTGTCTCCTGATGTGGCATTGAGGACATGGTCGAGTTGGCGCCTTTGGGTTGGGACATTGATGGACCCAGTGTCCCTCAGCCCCGCATTTGAAGCAGGCCCTAGAGAGGTGCGGTTGGCTGTTCCCCTCTGTTGGCTCCCGGAGCCAGCTGGCTGCAGGGCTGCTACCAAGACCTGGGTCTGGAGCTAAACCCTCTGCTGGAGCCTGGCCTGCCATTTAAGTCCGGCTGCCTCCTCTCGGGAGTTTAAGACTTTAAATGCCATTTTCACCAGGTCGGAAATGAGGGTTTGGGGGCCCTCCTCAGCCTTTTTTAACTTTTTCCGAATGTCTGGCACCAGTTGGGAGATGAAATGAGTGGCTAAGACTGTGGCCCTTGCCGGAGAGGCCAGGTTTAAGAGGGTAAATTGAGTTAAAGCTTCAGTTAGCCGGTTAAGGAACATGGCAGGGTTCTCCTCAGGGGCCTAAATAATTTCCCTGATCTTATGTTAGTTAACAGCCTTATTGGAGGCAACCCGCATTCCAGCAATAAGGCACTGGACCATGCGGTTGCGGTGTTGGGCCATCTTGGCCATTTTGGTAGTCCCAGTCGGGTTCCACGGCGGGGATTACCTGAGCTCCGACTGGCATGGTGGCATCAGTAAGGTGGACCTGATCGGCATGTTCTCGGGCACAACATGTAAGTTGTGCCAAGTCAGGTCATAGGCCTGGGCCAAGTATTGGAATTCCTTAAGGAAGTTATCTGGGTTGGCCAAAAAAGAGCCCAGGCATTTTTCCATTTGGGAGAGGTCCTGTAGGGAGAAGGGTGTGGACTCGGACAACCCATTCGGCCCCAGAGACCTCCCTCAGGGGGCAAACTAGGCCGGGGGATGGATTCTGATCCTGGGACCCGGTACAATCAGAGATGGGAGGGGAGGAGAGAGTGCTGGGGGGTGAGCAGGGATCGGTGGTGGTCCCAAGGGGTAGAGCTTCAGGATCTTCAGAAGCTGTTGGAGTAGCGGGGGCTGGGGACAGTTCTGGGGTCTGAGGGGGATTAGGAGATACGGGGGAATGGGGGATAGGATGATGTGGGGGAGGTGGCGATAAGAGGGGGGCTCTTATAGGGGGCCCCGAAGCTTTTGGGGAGGTTCGGAGAGACGAGAGGGAGAGGGTAGATCAGGGTCCTTGGGAGCAGTAGGCGGAAGAGTCGGAGGGGGTGAGTGGGCAAGGAGGATCTGAGAGGTGGAGCAGCGGGAGCATACTGAAGGCTGAGAGCCTAAGGCCCAGAAAGCCTGGACATAAGGGACTTCAGATGATTTGCCTTGGCACCTACAGAGGTTGTCCAGATCCATGAATATCTGATAATCGAAGGTGCCTTCCAGGAGCCACGGTGATTGGTTGTCCAATTGATATTAGGGCCAAGTGACGGTACAGTAATGTATTAGGCGTTGGCTTTATAAGTCCTGATCCAACTTTAGGGTTTGAAGGTTGGCCAAAAGGCAGCCCAGAGGCATTTTAGGGTCGAATTTGGACTGGGAGGTTCCCATGGTCCCTTCACCTATCAACTCATGGCACGGAGGAAGGCGTCCCCTCGTTGGTGTGCTCGGTTGTGGTTTGGAAGAGAAGGTAGTTGCCGCGGAAGGGGGACGTCTCCGGATTCCTCAGAACTATGGGGCCACCAGGTGGCAGGAGGGGCTTGCCCTGAGGAGGCTGCGATTAAGACAGGGCATCCTGGAGAAGGATTGGGAACCAGGGAACACCCACCACAGCAGGCTTCGAGAGATGTCTGGAAAGAGGGAGAAGTCCCAGCCCATTGAGAAGAGGAGAGAGCCTCCGCGCCAGAGCAGGGGCTCGGTCTCCTGCCTCGTTTTGGCTTCCGTCACGAATGGAGTGGAGATCTCAAAGGCAAACAGGGTCCAAAGAGTGAGCTTCATTGAAAGCACCCTTGGGCAAGGTTTTGCAACTCCGGAGAGGAGAGTCGGGGAAGTCGCGCCCGGGTTGGGGAGTGTAAGGGTTTTTAAGCCTTATTGGTTCTGGGTCTGGATTCAGGTGGGTTTTTTCCATAGTAGGCAAGGGAAAATCGTGTCCCTAGGTGATTGGCTGGGGGTGGGGAAAGTCCAGACGATGGTGGGTGGTCCCTTGCTGGAAAGCCCCATATGGAAAGTTTTGGTTTCCTAGGTTCCGATTTACTGGAGATGACGTGGTGGCCATGGCTGCTTTGGCGGGAAGATCAGCCATCTTGACCCAGTCTGTGATATCTGCCATTTTGGATGCCCCTGTCTCTCAGCCAGCCCAATATACATTTATTTTTAACAGATTATGCTCTGATTCTTATTAAGCCTTACTTTTTTCTTCTTCATTTAATTAACTATGGGGCATGAATATCAATAGAAACATAATAGTAAGAAAAATACTTAGTACATTTGCACTTGAAAGGAAGCATCTCCTAAAAACATATTTAGCTCTTTGTAAAACAAAAGCTACACAATTCTAGGGTTTCCCAGGGCAAGTCTTAATTCATTAAGGCACCCTTACCTACTATAATAAGATGCCTAATTCTAACACTTTCAAAGGCACACATGTCCAATGGAGGCTAAAGCCAGCTCCAGCTGTGAGGTTGGAAACAGAGCCTATCTGCTAGGCTAAGTGGCTGAGGAACTCATGAGACTACTAATCTGGGTGTTACCCGGTTCAGGCAATCAAGATATAATATTATATTTTGTAAAACCACTTCAAAAATCCAAAGTAAATAACTGTTTTAATGTTCAGGTATGTTGTGTGTGAATATATGTATGATATGCATGATTTGATATTTTAATAGAACTTTGTTCTACTGTATTCAGCAAAATATGACGATATTTGTCTTTCATGAAGTGGTATTTCATAGCAAACTTTAGACGCATAAGCAAAAATATCTCTCTCTCTCTCTCTCTCTCTCTCTGTACCTTACTAACATCTAAATACATGGGTGTATTACTTCTTTTCTTGCTTTTTAAAATCATACCTTCCTATTTGGGCATTTTGAGGGTGGAGTTGAACTAGGTGGAGATGTGGTTTGTCTTTGTGACCATACTTACTATGCCATGTAATAATTCGCTTGTTTTTCTTTCTCGTTTCTTACTGGCAGATTGTCAGCTGTCACTGTTGTTCTCTATTTTCCTGTCTTGAGAAGCCTTTCTGTGTTTCAGTTCCTCCTCCTAACCTCTTGAAATCTGAGAATTTACATAGCTGATTCCATGACAGTTATGTATAAGTTAGGAGTAAACACACTCTGAGCAATGGCCTACGAGCCTTTTCCAAAGACTTCAATATTTAGGCTTTATAATGATTACTTCGGTGGCTCACAAGTCCTTTCTGCCTTGTATTCTGCAAGTCTGACTAGCAAACCACATTTGTTTCTGCCCAGTCTGTGTTTTTATAATGTGATAACGGATGATACTAATATCACCCTTCTTTGTGTTAGAGAGGCAGCTATAAGTCTTTTTCTGGCATAAATATCATGAAGAATTCAGTTAGAATTTCAAAATTATGAACTTTGTTTATTTCACTTATCTACAATGATTTATCTTCATTTCAAGCCAGACTGCCTAAATTAGAATCCCAGCTTCACCATTCACTACATGTGTAACCTTATGCAAGCTATCTAAACTATTTCCCAGATTGGTAATAACTAAAATGGATAATCATAATATCTATCTCATACAATTAAATGAGTCAATGTATATAAAGGTTTTTGAAGATGGTCTGGCACACATTGAATGTTGCAATTGTCTCCCTCTAATCCTTGCTATATCTTGGAGCCAGTTTAGTCATTTGAATAACCTGAATAAAATATATCGTAAGATTAGGAGACTATATGTCCAGGTGTTTTCCTAATCTAGACAGAATTTTGGTCTAGGCAGTCCTTTAGGAATTATTTAAGAGAATGCCCTGGATGTTGGAGGGGCAAACAGTGGCCTAGCAGATTTAAATCTATTCAGCATCATTCTTTAAGATTAGCTATGAGCCAATCTTAGCCAAAATGGCTATAGAATAAAGTTATAGAATCATAAAAGGATTCAAAATAGAGCACTATAATATGGTGTCCTCAGGCTTGGTAATAAAAAGAAAGAATTAATCTTTATCAAATCAGCAAGAGAATTACCAATAAGAGAGTGCCTCTTTGCATGAATCCCTCTGTGTTATATTACTGGTTATAGAAATACCAGCTGCCCCCATCTCAGCAGCTGTGGTATCCAGAACAGAATTATTGTTTTGTTTGCTTTGCTGCTCTGGTGAGGCTTCAGTAGTAGAGTTGTGACATCCACACCAGATGGTCTTGGAGATGTCTTTATCTGTTCTGCTGCTACACTCTTACAGAAAAGCCTTACATTCTGACTGGTTTTTTTAAGCCCATATTGAATTATCTACATACTGTCCTTTTATGACAAAGACCATGCTCCCTTTATTTCAGTTTCAGGGATATAATATGGCTTAATCATGTAGTTTACTAATAGTAATGTATATGTCATAATTGAGCAAAGAGTTAAGTATAAAAAAGTATAAATAATATGCTATATTCATTTTATATTATGAGTGGTATACTAAATCTTGATAGTGAAATTTCTTGTCATCACCTTGATAGTAATATAAAGCACGGTTAGGTTTAGAAGGGCTGAACAATGAAAAAACTGGCAGGTCTTTATAACTGGTGTTTTTCTATGAATGACTCATGAAATCCTGAGTCATATGTCACATTCTTTCATGTTATTATTTTTTTTTTTGGTTAACTTTATAATGAATAGTTGGGGCTTAAGGGAATTTTCTGTTCTCTAATCTTTATTTTTTATTGTTATTTTTATTTGAATATAGTTGACATATACTGTTACCATAGTTTCAGGTGTACACCATAACGATTTGACAAATTTATGTTACCCCAAATGTAGCTACAATCTGTAATCATACATCACTATTATAATATCACTAGTTATATTCTTTATTCTGTGCTTTTTCCTATGACTTACTCATTCCATAATTGGAAACCCATATCTTCCATTTCCCTTCACCAATTTTGCCCATTCTTCCACCCATCTCCCTTCTGGCAGCCATTAGTTTTTTCTCTGCATTTTGGGTCTGATTCTCCTTTCTGTTTGTTTATTCATTAGGTTTTGTTTCATTTTTAAATTCCACATAGGAGTGAAATCATGTAGTATTTGTCTTTCTCAATCTGACTTATTTTATGTCACTTAATACCATCTAGGTACATCTATGTTGTCTCAAATGGTACAGTCTCATCCTTTTTATGACTGTGAAATGTTCCATTAATATCACAACTTCCTTATCCATTTCTCTAGTGATGGACACTTAGTTGTCTTGGCTATTGTAAATAATGGTGCAGTCAACATAGGGGTGCATATGTATTTTCAAATTAGTGTTTTCACTCTCTTTGGGTGAATAGTGGGATTATTGGATCATATAGTATTTCTATTTCTAGATTTTTGAGGAACAGCCATACTGTTTTCTATAGGAGCCATACCAGTTTGTAATCCTACCAAGATGAGATATGAGAGTTCCATTTCCTTCAGCTCCTTGAAAACACTTATTATTCCTTGTTTTTAGTTTAGTTTTTTTTGTTTGTTTGTTTGTTTTTTGGGTGTTTTTTTTTTTTTTGGCCCTCCTGACAGGTATGATATGATGTCTTATTGTGGTTTTGATTTGTATTTCCCTGATGATCAGTAATATTAAGCATCTTGTTCTCTAATCTTTAAATTCAACATTCTTTTACTTAATGAGACATTATTGAGCACTTAACTCTTTGTGAGATCCTTTTCTGGTTGCTGTTGATACAAACATGTAAAACATCACCCTTTCACCCTGATATCCTATTCCTAAATATCTCACAGTGAAAAGGTAGGGGGTAATAGCTCCAATTGTTATAGTAGAGCATGAAGGATCCTTACTATAAATAGCTATGGTCATACAAAAAGGAAGTAACTCAACCGGCTTAGCCAAAAGAACTAGGAATCCAGTGAGGAATTTATATTGACATTTGAGCATAGCAAAGTACTTGACCACTGGTTTACCAGATGGATAAGCACTAGAAGAGAATTCCAGGCAGCAGGTATAGTGAATTCATGTTCTACTGATCTTGTGAAGTGGACGTCTTTTCAGACTGGCAGTATTCTTAAGCACCTGGTATCTTCTATAAAGACCAGAAAAATTCTTTGGACAACAAATTCCATACTTGGAAATGTTTTTTAGCTTGGGTTTCTCTCCATGAGTGATGACCTTCTGGGATTCTGCTGTAGCAGCAAATGAATGCTCTCATTCTTGTAAACTTGAATGAGACCAAATTTCCCAATATCTCACATTTTGGCAAGAATAGTTAGGGATTGTTGACCAAAGGAACGAGATATATGTGGTTTTAAAGTTCTTTTCCATCATGTTTCCCAAAGTTTATGAAGACATGTCAGGTAATTAAGCATTAGTATCCCAACTATTGACGTAGCTTATTACTGAAATAAAGCTTTTGACTTCATTGTCTTTTGCTCACCTTAGAACAAAGTTCTGGGGTGCCTGGGTGGCTTAGTCATTAAGTGTCTGCCTTTGGCTCAGGTCATGATCCTGAATTAAGCCTCGCATCAGTCTCCCCACTCATCCGGAAGCCTGCTTTTCCCTCTCTCACTCCCCCTGCTTGTTTCCCTCTCTTGCTCTCTCCCTTTCTCTCTCTGTCAAATAAATAAATGCATAATCTTTAAAGAAGTCTAAAAAAATAATACAAGTTACATTTCTAATTTTCCATTTATCTTGTTCAATGCTTAGATTCAAATGTAAATGATACTTGCTCTAATTTGTAAAGTTTCATTTTATAATGAATATCTTTTGGCAAATTTTCTTACTCTTTTTGCTCATGTGCCATAAGCATCTTGATCTGGGATCATAAATGCACACAACTTCAAGGAACAGACAGATGATGTAAATATATGAAGTCACTTAAGACAATGGGAGTCATGGGAAAGGGCTTGTTCTTTTCCTGCTAGAATGTGAGCTTCTTTTTTTTTTAAGATTTTATTTATTTGACAGAGAGAAACACAGCCAGAGAGGGAACACAAGCAGAGGGAGTGAGAGAGGGAGAAGCAGGCTTCCCGCCGAGCAGGGAGCCCAATGTGGGACTCGATCCAGGGTCTCTGGGATCATGACCTGAGCCGAAGGCAGTTGCTTAACCAACTGAGCCACTCAGGTGCCCATAGAATGTGAGCTTCTGAGTATAGGGATTCTTTGTTTGTTTTTTCACCAGTAGATCTCAGGTGCCTATCAGTAGGACTAGTAGGTTGTCAATAAATACTTAAGGAATGAAAGAATGTGTTGAAATTTGTTTTGCTAGGGAAAATAAGCATAACATCTAAAAACGTTTCTTTCTTCACAACAGCAACAACGATAATAACAAAAGCTGTTGTGCCAGCCAGGTTTGGAATCCTGGTATTATGAACTAGGTCTCTTCTAGGAGGCTTTTCTGTAAATTCCATGAAGGAGCACACTTGCTCTGCCTTCTCAGTCATGTCCAGAAATATCCAGTCTGTGAATATTAACATAATGAAAAATGCATGTTGGTTTCAATATCTGTAGCAAAGCCTCTCTCATGAATTAGAGACTAGTTATGAATACTGTTTTGAATATTGCCATATCCTGGAGCATTATTTTAAACAAAATTCCTCAAAGCAATATTTTTCCTGGACTTCATGAGAATCAATCAATATGTCAAAAATAATAATATTTGAATGGTAACCCAACTAAATGGATAGGTTATTTTCTGTCTTTCAAATCAACTTCTAAAATATGCTCCCATTTTGGGGCACCTGGGTGGCTCAGTTGGTTAAGCGACTGCCTTCAGTTCAGGTCATGATCCCAGAGACCCGGGATCAAGCCCCATATCAGGCTCCCTGCTCGGCGGAAAGCCTGCTTTGCCCTCTCTTACTCCCCCTGCTTATGTTCCCTCTCTAGCTGTGTTTCTCTCTGTCAAATAGATAAATAAAATCTTTAAAAAAATAAAAAATAAATAAAATAAAATATGCTCCCATTTTTATTACATGAAATGTTCACTGCAACCTATATTTCAATGAAATGTGTACTGAAAATGGATTTCAATGAAATGCCTGAAAAGACAGTGATTCCTGCATCTCAATGAAGTGAGTAGTTCTTTTGAGAGAAACTTTTTTTCTATTCCTTGAGTCTGTAAGCATAACTTAAGTGATGTCTCACCGCACAGAAACTTAACTTGGTTTGTCTACCATCTGTATATTTTTTAGTTTAAAAAATGTAGGGCCATAGAACAGAGGCAGGAAGTCAATCATGTATTTTTATCCCCTTCCTTCAATTCATACTGTGTTTTTATTCATTTCAGTTTGTCTATATCTTAATGGGTAAAGGTGCCTCCACTCACCACCCATTCATTCCTTATTCTTTCTTTTTCTTTTCACCTTATTTTCACATAACCAGCCATTGATCACTGATACAGGAAAGGATATCCTGGCAGACACTGGGAAAGCCCTGCCTTCTCCTCTTAGCATATTGTGGAGTTTACTATGGTTTCTTTTGACAGGTTCCACATTCAGTATTCTTCTAAGGACTTTCTCTGGACTCAGCTATGTGTTCAGCCAAAGCATGAGGTTACAAAGCTAAGAACCACAGAATAATCCTCGAGTAATGAGATCCAGCAGCTGGTAGACAGACACCCTGCCCAGCCTTCTTGTTCTTCACCAGGAAAGCATGGAGGTCCTCTCTTAGAGAGTTCCCAGAGGCAGGGAGCCAGGCTTCCCACAGTGACGACCTGCTCATTAGTGTTCTTTACTGGCTTTTTTGCCTTTCCTGTATCCCTCTCTGTTCCTTCAATATGATTCCTGGCTTCTGTACTCAGATTAACTATGCATATCAGGACTTGTTTTTAGAATGATCCTAACTAAGAAAACTACCATTCTAGCTGAGGTCTCTCTGTTCCCCCCATTCAGCCATTGTGGGGCTGAAAACTGGTTCCCCTGAGGCGTGGAGACTCCCATGAGATTCATTATGTCCTCCTCTTCCTAGCCAGTCACAATTAGTGACCTTAAACCAGGAAGGGACACACAGATACTCTACCCTTGAATATCCGACTTTTTGGGGAGTTGTTGAGTAAGTGAGCAGGTCAGTCCTCTCTCTGTCTGGGACCCACTGAACAGTGTATTGGTCAACCCAAGAAAACTCTTCTTTATATTTGCCAGGAGAGGAGCAGATGAAGGGAACATGGGAACAACTCCCTTTTTCAGGGATATTTCCTAAAATATATTTTCCTTATTGCAGTTGTTGAAGTTCTATTAAATATTTAGGATTTGGGAAAATAGAGACAACAGACTGGCCTTTCCTCTCTCTTCCTTCCCTCCCTTTCTCTCTCTCTCTCTCTCTCTCTCTCTCTCTCTCTCTTTGTCATTCTACTTCATCACATTTCTCCCAGGACCTATGATTTATTTATTGATCAGTTGATCAGTCATATTCTTAGTACAGAGCACATGAGTCATGCTACAATGTTGGCATACTGATGTTGAAGAAGAGTGTCAAATTTCTGTAACAACTGCTATGGTGACCCATGCTTTCCATAATTAATTACTGGCAAGATTGTCTTTCTGAAGATCTAATTGACACTTACAAACCCTGCATACATATGGAATGTTCATAGCTGGTAGTATGTGTGATATGTTAAAAGCTGATTTAGAATTATTTTTTATGTAATTAAAGGCATATTTTGGTAATAGCTATAAAACATGTTTCAAATAATCTGTGAAATTCCACTTACTTTGGAAGATTTCCTTTATTTCTTTTGTGTATTTCATTTTTTCTCTTTTTGCTTTGGTATGATGAACATCCCAAATAAAAATTATAATCTCCATTCAGTGTTTCTCTTGTCCCATTTTCAGCCTTCATGTTTAATTTATCACTTAACAATGAGTTTAAAATAGTATCTCTCACACATGTTGCTGTGACAAATGTATGGATGTCTAGATCTTGCAGTATATTTTAAGACACTGTGTTTTTCTCATAGTAAGAAGGAAACTGATGACCTACACATGTTATCTGACCAACACATGTTATAGGCATTTACTGAACACTCAGCTACCTACATGATTTAATGTAATGAGATTTCTCTTTCTTATTTCTTATACATCAATATAAGTGCTAAAGAGGAAGCTTATAATGTAAACTCAGGATGGTTGGACAGTTTAAGGACACTGAAAAAATAACATTCATTTGCAAGGTAGATGATGAAATAGAATAATTTTTGAATTTTGAAAAGTCTTATGAGAATGTTGAATTAGAGAAAACAATTGGCGGGGGGATGGCAGAGGGAGAGGGAGAGGGAGAGAGAGAATCCTCAGGCAATATCCACACCTAACATAGAGCCTGATGCAGGGCTCGATCTCACTACCCTGAGATCATAAGCTGAACAAAGATTGAGTTAGGCACTTAACTGACTAAGCCACCCAGGTGCTTCTGGTGTATTTTAAATATCAGGGATAATTAGAAAAATACATGCCATCTTCAATGAAACAAGGTTGGACAATACTCTTTTTTCAATTCATTTTGGAAAAGAGGATTTTGAAAATATGATTGTGAATATGCTTCTGCATTATGCATTATAGGTAGAACAGTGATCTTGTTATGTATGTATTTTTTGAGCTTTGGAATTTTCTTGAGCTTTTTTCTTTAAATGTTATCTGTCTAACAGAAAAACAACTCATCTTTGTACAAGTCAATTTCAGGGGCAAATATTTCATGAATTAATGTCACTTTGTATGTTTCTATAGTCCAATTATATGCTATTAATGACCCCTAAGCTTTGGGACTTTCAATTTTACTAAAATGTGATGTAAAACAAATGAGCTTTGTTAATATGATATAAAAGTTGGAATCTCTAGAATTATATTTTAATGAAATACCTTTGTAAGAGTTTATTATTTATAGTATAAATTGGGTTCAATTGGGCTATAGGGATTTCTCTTACTTTTTTGTGACAATATATCAATAATTAAATATAATATCTATTTTCAAAAATATTTAAATAGTATTATATCCTGTCAGCTTAACAAATTTAACTCTTCAGAGAATTTTCTACTAAATGAGTACCTTTTGCTCATTCTTTTCACTATGTAGATTTTCTAATTTTAGTCATAAATCTTTATAATTTAAAGTCAACACCTCACAAGGGCTATTAAGATACTTTGAAAAGTTCCATATTACTTAAAATGATGTTATAAGGATCAACATACAAAAATTATGTTTAAAATGTCATCCAGGCAAACTGTGCCTGTCCCACAAAACCATGATAATCAAGGGGGATTGTTTTCTTGCTTTCCTTTTTTGTTGTGTTTTTTTGTTTGGTTTGGTTTTGTTTTGTTGCTTTGTTTTGTTTTAACAAGGAAGTTGAATATTGGACCACACAAGAATTTTTATTCTTTTATTCTGATAAAAAGACTCTCTAAGTCTAAGCTGAAGTTAATAGTGAAAAAAATCACACAGTACAATTGAACACATTAGCGTTTCTAATATGGACTGATTTCATACAATTCAGTTTGACTTTGGCATAAAATATCTCTGAATATGTGAGATCAAATACCAGCATACAGCATCCACCTTGTTTTTCTTTAAGGATAAATTGTTGGAGACCAGCGCTGCAATGCAAGCAGAAAAGAAGTGCTGTATGTGAACATACATATTTTTGTGCTATTTCTGTTTTGAGTGTTTGATGAAAAGTCTAACACAGCACTTTTTTGAATGGATATTTTATCTTTGTATTTTTTAACCAGAAAGATCACAAATGACTTATTTCTACTGGGTAGATTATTATAAATTAACCATTCGAGGAGTAGGAGGCACAGCTTGGTGATTATGTTTGAGCTCTTATTTGTTTGTTTTAAAGCAATGGTGATGAGAACTCACTGTCTAGGCATTTTGTGAATGGAGGGGTGAGAGATGAAGTGTGGGGAATGTGTTAGAATTAGATGATTTTGTTATTCCTTTCAAGATCAAAAACCAGGCCCACAGCTTGGTAAAAAAGACTGGAATGATCTATGCCTTTATCTCTTACTCAGTTGTGTTCAGGTACAAAAATGTATCATTGCACCGCAGAATGATCTAAAAATTAAATAATTGACAATCTCCACCATGAAAATGCAAGGACTGAATAGCTGCAATATTTACACCTGGAAGGACAGAAACAAATGGTGATTGTCAGCATTCAAAGGGAAAGGGATTTTTGTTTAAAAACTTTAATCCTTCGTGTCATTCTGGTTTTGGAACAATAATCTCAGAATACACAAATTTTAATTCCTCTCTATATGTGTAAGATTTTTAATACACTTCTACAGGTTTTTACCATGTAATTAATGTATGCAACCTTTATATCTAGCTTAAATTTGATTAATACAGTAAGCTTTTGGCAAAGGAAAAGAATCTGTCTTTTTGTCTTTTTAATTGTTTGAATAAATATAAAGCATGCTGTGGAATTCCAGTTGTAACAGATCTAAATGGTGCGGGTTTTTTGTTTGTTTCTGTCTTTTAGCATCTCCATCAATTAAACTCTTGGTGGATGACCCTATCGTCGTAAATCCTGGCGAGGCCATAACATTAGTATGTGTTACAACAGGAGGAGAGCCTGCACCCACTCTCACCTGGGTCAGGTCCTTTGGGACTCTGCCTGAAAAGACTGTTTTGAATGGAGGAACGTTGACCATACCTGCCATTACCTCAGAGGATGCTGGTACTTACAGCTGCATTGCCAATAATAATGTGGGAAACCCTGCAAAAAAGTCCACCAACATCATTGTGAGAGGTAAGTTGGCCTAGAGAATGTTACCACATAGATTTCTGGATTAACCAGACTATCACAAAACAGACAGCGTTTTTTGTTTTTTAATTTTTTTTAAGATTTTATTTATTTATTTGACAGAGAGAAACACAGAGAGAGAGGGAATACAAGCAAGGGGAGTGAGAGAGGGAGAAGCAGGCTTCCCTCCGAGCAGGCAGCCCAATGCGGGGCTCAATCCCCGGTCTCCGGGATCATGACCTGAGCCGAAGGCAGTCACTTAACCAACTGAGCCACCCATGTGCCCTAGACAGTGTTTGCTATAAAAACATTCCCTCAAATATTGCAAGCATGTGTAAAATACATAGAAAATTGCTTGTAATTGATGAATGATGTCTAATTATAAATGGGCACTAAAATTTCTGAATCTTAATAACCACGATTTATATTTGCATTGGATAGTTTTCGTAGCATATTCTTAATGATATCATGAAACTATTCATTGAATAGTTTTTATATGTTCTTTGTAAAAAAAATGTGGCATAGAGCATTAAACATTATTACTCAGATTGTGTATTAGTTTAGGAATTTAATAAATGTATCAATTAAATGTTTAATAAACATTTATTGAATCCCTATTAGAAGCAAATCTTCTAGATTATCTTGTAGATTATCGTGTAGATTATATGCAAATCTACAAAACATTGCCTTGTACTCAAGGATCATGCTATCAGTGAAAATAAAATATATCAATTAATAGCCCTATAATACAGTCTTTGGGAGGCATAAACAATAGCTATAGACATAAAAAATTACAGTAACTTCTAGCTGAGGCTTTAGGAAATATCTAATTACATGTACATCAGATTCTACAGGCTAGGTAGAGTTTTAACAGACTTGGATTAGGAAAAGAGAGGGAAAAGTCAGAGATCATAAAAGACAAAGTGTATTTGAGGAGTTGACATAAATTTGGTCACTAAATCAATGGTATCATTGATGTTCTAGTGTGGCTGCTGCAAGCTGGTGAGCTGGTACTCCATATAGGAGATGTTGTCCCTCCAGTTTGGAGGATGTAAATTATGGTGCAAGGAGATTGTTTCTTCATGTCTCACTTCAGCTGGCATGGTCCTGGGTTCGGGATGGAGGATAGACATCAATGGCTCTAAATTAAAATAGATATTCATATGCCCAAGAGGACTCTTCTCACAAGCAAATGAAAATTTCTCATGATGGACAATTATAATGGAAGCAAAACATAATAGAGTATATTGAGATTAACATTTGTGATTTTGTGAACATGAATTATAGTGGTTTTGTTATCTGTTATTATCCAAATTCTTAGAAATGTGCTACTTAAAAGCAGACTCTATTCAAAATATTGCAAGGTGTTAGATATAAATCAAGATACTGAAAAATGAGCTATCTGCTACAAAATTGTAGCCCATAAAATATTTAGTAATTGCAAGATGTGCCATTATTTTATGTATCACTACAAAGTAAAACATCACACCAATTAAGGTATTTTCTTATAAGACAGAATGTTACTGAAAGTACTCTTTCATTTCTGTTTAGATTTAGGTTTTCTTTTAAACCGTATATCACTTATTAGTAGATGTAAAAAGGAAAATAAAGAAAAATAAATTGCTTAAATTATTCTTAAAACTTGACACTCAGAACCAACCCAGCAGTTTTAATCCCAATCTTTGACGACTATAGTTTTCTACCCAACATCTTTCTTTGTCATTAAGAATATTTATAATTCATAATTATAGAGAAATATTGTGTCTAATTTTGTTCCAAGTCAGATTATCACGGCTGCACCCCACTGATAACAATCATGAAAGGGTATTGAACATAAGGTGCATTCTGATTTTGGAGATATTTAAACATAAACATAAGTAAGGATTTTTAAACCAATGAAATGTGATCTTTATTTCAGTTGTTTACCTTTATAAATTCCTACTGGAAAACTACCATATTCTAACAACTCAGCAAATTTGTTAAGGCTACGTTGGGGTAACTACAAAAATCAGTGACTAAATCCCTACCCTTAAAGGGGTTAACAGTTCTGTAAGGAAGATAAGAATACAAAGGCATAATATGGTAGTAAATATATAATGCATAATTTATGTATATTTATATATTAATATATATTTATTTTATATTACATATAGAATATATATTATTACATATAAAATATACAGTAATAAATAAAAAGACAGGGTCTCTGAATGGAAGTATCTTAACCTTCCTAACTTTGATATGAGTATCAGTGAAATGGGACTGCTCTAAACAGTCTCAGTGAATTACCAGATTCTATTCTTCGGCCACCTCAATTTTGAAGAAAAAAAAAGAATGAACTGTATAAATCATTAATGTTTATTGTTTCTGCATTTATTTGTTTACCTTTAAACACATGCTTTCTCAAATAGCATGAAAAAAAACTACCAAATATTGCTACAAAAATTGTGAGATTAATTAAAGTATTGCCAAACTGTTTTTTAAGACACATGGATGCAATGGAGAACTTTTCATTCCATCATTTTGTCAAGGATAGGAACTCACTAGAGAAAAGTGATTCATTCAGTACAGTATGACCAGAGGATTATCTACAACTACATTGAATTCCTATACAACTGGCAGAATATCTAGCATAAAATATCTGTGTTGCTCAGGCACCCTCCATATGGGACAAGCCACAGCCCATACATGTTCAGGAAGTGATCCGCTCTCCCCATTCCTTCTAGCACTTTTCATCATGTTCTTACAAAGGACAGTTTCCAACTTTGACAGGAATGACCTAAAATATATATATAGCTGAAAAATGTATTTCCCCAATTTATAAATTATCTTTATGGTTTTAATTTATCTGAAGTGTACATTTGCATCACTGCATTATATTACTAGCAGGACCTCTCAGCAGTGGCATCCACATCATTCATAAAATCGAGTTTGTATAAAATATTACTGAATATAGAAATAGCTTTGGTTAATGGGTCCTAGATTGCATGTGGGGAGAGAAATTGCTGCAATAATGTGAGACATCTGATTTCTGCCACAAAGGCCAAGGAATTCAGTTAAAGAAAATGCTTCGTTTTTTATTATATCAAAGAAATTATTTTCAAGCCTTCTGAATCTGTAGATGTCTACAGTGTCTCAGATTAACAGTGTCATGGATACAGTAAAAATAGAACTCTAGGTTTATTTTTCTCCCATTCTTATCTGTAATTAAATCAAAATCCATAGACCAGGTTTTCTGAGCTTTCCTGTATAGAATTTTTGTTATTTTGTTATTTTGTTATTTGTTATTTTGTGCATAGAATTCCCATTACCTTTTGAGAATATTCATGGACAAAAAAATAAGAACATAGGGGGCACAGGAAAACACCCTAGAAATATTTATGAATTTGTCATTTGATATTTTTTAATAGGAGACACTTTAAATAATGTAGACAATACTTCATATAGAAAGCAAGTTCAAAACTGAAGAACAATCTCATATGTTTTAATATTTTGTTAGGTATTTATGAATATAACCGTAATGCCTTGTCTTATGATTCTTTAAGAAATTGTGGTGATTGAGCCGTATTTCTTCCAAGTCAGGAGAGAAGCAGCATGGCCTGAGCTCAGTGCTTTCCAAACTCCTGTTCAGTATGTCATTTCCACATTTCTCATCTGTCATGAATCGTTTTTTTTTTTTTTTTAATAAATTCTTTTTCTTTTAAGATTTTTTTTTTATTTATTTGACAGAGAGAAACACAGCTAGAGAGGGAACACAAGCAGGGCTAGGTGAGAGAGGGAGAAGCAGGCTTTCTGCCAAGCAGAGAGCCCAATGTGGGGCTCCATCCTGGGACTCTGGGATCATGACCTGAGCTGAAGGCAGTTGCTTAACGCCTGAGCCACCCAGGCAACCCTCATCTGTCATGAATTGAACTACTGTGCTGAACAAGCATGGTTCATAACATGATCAAGACATTATTGTATTTTAGGGGCGCCTGGGTGGCTCAGTTTGTTAAGTGACTGCCTTCGGCTCAGGTCATGATCCCAGAGACCCGGGATTGAGCCCCACATCGGGCTCCCTGCTCGGCGGGAAGCCTGCTTTTCCCTCTCTCACTCCCCCTGCTTGTGTTCCCTCTCTGACTGTGTTTCTCTGTGTCAAATAAATAAATAAAATATTAAAAAAAAAAGACATTATTGTATTTTAGTTTCCTGTGGTCTCTTTAAATTTTGCTCACGGCTTAATCTTCCCCCATTTCAAGAAGAAAAGTCCGGCCTATCCCATGACCTTTATGCTCATTCTTAGAGATAGTCTTATAGTGCATTCAAATCACAAGCCCAGATTTAGTTCAGTGGTTCTGGATGTGTGATCCAACATAGTAGTGAAACTCCAAACCTGATTTAATGCAAAAATTTCTCTTCTGCTTGGCTTGGGTCCACATGGGCTGGAGGCCTGCAGTGGGAAAGCAGAGTTGATGGTATGGTTGGCTTCTTCCTCTTTGTGTGTCAATCCTCCACCCTGCCAACCACTCACTCCACCCCTGACTGATTGCCAGGTTCTGAAAACCTTAGCTTGGGGTGGAGTAGAGGGTCTTCTCTAAATAAAACTTTTTTCTTTCTCATGTGGCAACTTACTGGACTCGTGGAAGATTCCTCTGTCTAGAAGAGTATATATGCATGTGTATCAAGGATTAAGTTCTAGTGACAGAATCTCCCAAGAGTCCCTTAAGTGCCACATTCTCTGAGCACAAACTCTCATGCAGTGTCCTTCCCATTTCTGCTGAAGGCTTCTGTCTTTCTTCCAAGTAGCCAACCAAACAGAGCCTATGACAAGGCTCTCCTTCACTGTGACTCTAATCTTTTTAGTGGAAATGCTTACTGGGAAACTCTGAGGGTTCATAAATTCTAGTGCGTCTACCTCTGTCCTATTGCCGCACAGGTTTTGGCTTCCTCAGATAGATCAGGTACCTTTTCAGAGAAAATATAATCAGAGTTCCAGCTGGTCCCATGAAAAGCTCCTCAGCAGGACTGAGATGAAATACACAAGCTCCTCTTCTGCCACCTTGGTCCACATTGGGTCTGTCTTCAAACTATACTCTGAATGTGGTTATATCTTGCCAAGTTCACTGTTAACACCTTTGTGTAAACTATCAATATATCTCCCATAATTGATTGAAATAGTCTTTTCTTTAATCTTTCTGCTCAAGCTCCACTTTTCAAAGACCTTCTTTTTTTTTAATATTTTTTTTATTTTTACTTAAATTTTTTTTTCCAGTGTTCCAAGATTCATTCCCCATTCCCCACACCCAGTGCTCCATGCTTTAGGTGTCCCAAGTACCCACCACCAGGCTCTCCCATCCCTCTATCCCCCTCCCTCCAAGTCCCTGTTTGTTTCTGTGTCCAAAGTCTCTGTTGTTTTGTTTCTTTCCCTGGATTACCCTAGTTCCCCTTTACTTTCCTTCACCCACTGTCCTCCAGGTTACCCCTCATGCACCGAAAGTAAGTGAAACCATGCAATACTTGACTTTCTCTTTTTGGCTTATTTCACTCAGCATAATCTCTTCCAGTCCAGTCCATGTTGCTACAAAAGTTGGATATTCTTCCTTTCTGATGGAGGCATAGTATTCCATTGTATATTTGTACCACATCTTCTTTATCCATTCATCTGTTGATGGGCACCTTGGCTCTTTCCACAGTTTGGCAATTGTGGCCATTGCTGCGATGAACATTGGGGTACACATGGCCCTTCTTTTCACTACATCTGTATCTTTGGGGTAAATGCCCAGTAGTGCAATTGCAGGGTCATAGGGTAGCTCTATTTTAAATTTTTTAAGGAATCTCCACACTGTTTTCCAAAGCGGCTGCACCAGTTTACATTCCCACCAACAGTGTAAGAGGGTTCCCCTTTCTCCGCAGCCTCTCCAACACCTGTTGTTTCCTCCCTTGTTAATTTTGGCCTTTCTGACTGGTGTAATGTGGTATCTCAGTGTGGTTTTGATTTGAATTTCCCTGATAGCTAGTGACACTGAACATTTTTTCATGTGTCTGTTAGCCATATGTATATCTTCTATGGAGAAGTGCCTCTTCATGTCTCTTGCCCGTTTTTTGATGTGTTCATCTTCTTTTTGGGTGTTGAGTTTGAGTAGTTCTTTATAGATCTTTGTCTGTAGTGTCATTTGCAAATATTTTCTCCCATTCTGTGTGTTGCCTCTTTGTTTTGTTGACTGTTTCCTTTGCTGTACAGAAGCTTTTTATTTTGATGAAGTCCCAGAAGTTCATTTTCGCTTTTGTCTCCTTTGCCTTTGGAGACGTGTCTTGAAAGAAGTTGCTGTGGCCAATGTCAAAGAGGTTACTGCCTATGTTCTCTTCCAGGATTTTGATGGATTCCTGCCTCACGTTGAG